>MU225749.1:2980931-3014977 GCA_018584345.1 Thuja plicata
CTGACAAAGATAAAATTTGAAAAAAATGACAATAGAAAAAGTACTAAAATATCAAAAAAGAGAATTGAATGTGCTAGGGAGGATAAGTATCCAGAACTTAGAAGGGTATTTGTATCAATAATTTTTTTATCTATTTATCATCACTCCACTCTTGCTTTAAATTTTGGACCTATGGTAACCAATGACAGAATATGGTGCCACACTACATGGAATTTTAAGAGCAGGCTTAGTCCAACATTACCGGAGTTGCTAATCTAAATATCAGCAAGCATCCAACATAGTTTATAAGTCAAACAATACTCTAAGCTTGGTGGCAAAAGGTAGCATGCATTAAATAAGAGATAAGGTATTCACTATTTACTATTAAGTATTAACCAGTTCATTGAAAAACAAAAATGAGCATTCTCAATCTCTAAAAAGCACAATTGTTTACATTTTTTTAATATTTGTCATAGTACAACCTTAAATCAATAAAGGTAAAAATTTGTGAGCTTCAGGCAGTCATGATGAATTGCTTAGCCCTAATGAACTTTCTTGAGAAAATTCAAGGTCATCTTCCATTCTTAAGGATACTTATATCTTTTCCATCCATTGACTACAAGATGAGATTATGGAACTTAATGCTCCCAATTAAGTTATGAAATTTTTAAAATTGGAGATGTCAAAGTTTACTAATAAGCAAACTAAGGTTCTATCTAAATATAAATATGTTAAAAGCAAAATGTTGCTCATAAAAAGTAATCTGTGTAGAAGCAGATTGAAAATACAACAATGAGTGCAAGATATCAAGAGAAGAAAGCCCCAAGCATTTTGCATACAACTGCTTGAAGAAGAGATGGCTATGCAGGCAAATAGATGACTATCAAAAAATATGGCCTTTTGAAGCCTGCCAATCCTTCCATGTAAAGCTTAAGCTTCATTCATAATTCAATGGATCTGAAGGATCTTTTATTCAAGAAAGCATGTGTAGAATCTCATTCTATGTTGATCATTCATTTCAGTGGCCATATTTATCTAGTCCCCATATTTACTGCTTCTGATCCATTTACCACAATAACCATCACAACAAATTTCTTATAATAGTTACTATTCCTTCTCTTATATATATTGGAGTTTGTTTTCCTAGACATGTTCTTTAACTTCATTCTCTTACTTTGTAACCATGGGATCTGAGATATGAGATCTCAGCTTGCATTCTTTGGGAGGAAGCTTAGTACTACTTTAATAGGTCATTCGCTAACAAGACTTAGATTTCAGATCCCTAACTAGTTGTTGTCCTATGAGCATATATAATGATATTAACTGCAAGATTATGCACAAAAGATTCACAATTTATTTCTCTATTCACCTGGTTGCTAATTATTCAAAGGAATTGTCAGACAAAAATACTTGTAAACACATTTTCTTAAGTCGGGGAGAACATTTATCGTCCTTTTGAAAGATTCTTAAGATCTTTCATGTAGGTATTTCGTACAAGCCATCTCCTCCCCTAACTTTCCATGTAACCACTCTTGTATAAGTTTCTTTCTTTCTGTCCTCTTGTCAATTATTACCCCCAATATAATTCAAGAGCCACTTCCTAGTTTAACAAAGGATTTGCATGATAAGTTTCTTCTTTCCCTTCACTCGGATGCAAGGCACTCCAAAGTCCAGACTGAGTGGTTCAAACATGAAATTTAGTTTTTAAATGTAATATTCACCCACGAGTTTTTAGGTCATCTCAAGATGGACTCATAAGTAGCCATTATGATAATGAAATTTTCTCACTTGTATATTGTAATATCATAAGGCAACATAACCCACTTAACAAAAGTACATTTAGGCATTTGTTAGTAGCGGGTTGGAATTGTGAATGTATTCTACTGCTTTGGGTTTTTCTCCAAGAAGTATTGATTGGTCTCCAAATCCATATTAAATATTCTCCAAAGATTTAGTCTACTCCACTATCCAGATACATTAATAAATTTTCCGAAAGATACCAACTTATAAAACTTGCAAGACTCAATAACAAATGAATTTTCACAATTTGTTTATCCAGTTAGGAATGAAATTACACTCAAAAATGAATTCTTCAGATAATCAATGCATCATCACAGAACTATCTGTAGTTACAAAATATCTTCTTCACATTATATTCACTGTAAAAAGCAACTCCTTTAATGCTTGATTCTAATTCTTGAAAGTTTTCTGTCCAACCATTGAAGTCTTGCTAAAATTCTTGTTCGCATCTGCTTTGAGTATTTGTTTGTTTATTTCAGGGAATGTTCATGCTGGTATCAGGATATTTCAGGCTTCCAAAGGATATTCCAAAGCCTGTGTGGCAATATCCCATGTCTTACATCAATTTCCACTACTGGGCATTGCAGGTAAGGAAATCTTCCCTAGCATTATTATTAGGTATAATTTCCCGTTGAAGCAAATTTTCACTTTGAAAACAATGGAATCCCTACATATATGTGCTGGCTTATAAGCTACAATAAATGACAAAAAGATTTTATGAATTTATTTGAAATGGGTATCTTTGACAATTTAACAGGGTCAGTACCAGAACAATTTGTTAGGTCTAGAATTCGACAACCAATATCCTTACTGTGGAATACAACTCATATATTAAAAATTAAATAGTACTAAGAAGAAAACAATGGTAGTGTAAGTGAGGTGAACATGATTAAATGTTTTGAAACAAATTATAGAATAATTTTTGCATTTGAATTGTGTGTGAAGTTTATGCATTCAACTTTGGTAACATTTGGCAACTTTAAAGTTTGGTTAGCCTATTTTCAAAATATTGTGAATGCGTCTACTAGGATGATAATAAAAGAGTCTTTAACAATAGACTCGAAGAGCATGGATAAGACATCATAAGGATTTTAATCCATAAAGTTTTGAATGCTAAATCATTTAACAATCCTGATTTTTTTGGTTTTTAATAATGTTAGCACTGATACTTGGACAAAATGATTTGTAGTATTACTATTAGATTGTCAACTTCCGATGATAGTTTTTCTTAGTAATAGCAACAATTTGGTCAAAAATTAGATTGTAACAGCTGGAACAACACCATTGTCAAGCAAGGAAGTGCGATCCCCATTGTGTGCGAGAATGGGGAAAAGTGGTGCAAGGTGTATTGTCAAGGCTAATCAATTTTTTTCACACCTTCCTAAGAAGGATCTGCATCAATATGATGTAAGTTGTCATTGAGCTTTACTTTACCTTTGTTATGTAAACAAATTTTGTTTGAAAATTTTGAATATTTCATTTATAACAACATTGCATGCATTTATCATTGATTGACTGGTGTGTCTGGCAGTAAATGTTTATTGTATTGGAAAACTGTTCCCAGTGTATTCTTAGTTTAAATTTTGAGAAATTGTGAAATTTATCCTCACATCATTGAGCATTGATGTTGATTTATTTGGCATGAGTGAAAATACTTTAGATTTCTCTACCTTCAACCATCTATTATTGCTGAATTTCTTCTCTTTAAACCTTGGTTCTTGCATTTCCATTGACTTTCACGTTTTCAATCCCCAAACTGTAGCTGAGTACAGAAGCCAGATAATCAATGGAGACCGTTGATTGCTTCATAAGGAAGAAATTTTTTATAAACTATACTAATATGCAAAGTAACCAAAAACAGATGACTGGAAAATATTATATATAGTGTTTATCATCATTGGCTTGGGCAATAACACAATCTAGTAGAAAAACTTAGATTAAAACAAATTGATGGTTTTCAGTCAATGGACAACACCTTGAGCACTTGAATGATTGAATGTTGATCTCCAGCTTTGTTTCTTTCTTTCATTTGTTGTTTGGCTCCCTTGCTTTGTTTTATTCATTTACAGTTTTTCTTTATACTTTGTTTATATAAGTTCATATTTTTGGACATACATTAGTTTGTTGGACAACTTCATCAAACATTTCCATGTTAGGTTTCAATTTCCTCATAGACAATGTTCTTTCTCTCTCCAAATTACAAGATCTAACAATTAATTCTCTAAATTTTTATTACAATGTGTGCAACAAGATCCAACAATGGTCACAATATGTACGTTAAGTTTTGTGAAATTTTGTAATAGTTACTGTTTGCAACATGTATCATTTGGAACAGTTTTACTTTTTCATCTATGCACAAAGACTGGCTTCCTGCATTGAAATCCTCTTCAGTTTTAATTATGTTAACTATGCTGGTTTCATTTCGTAAGCTTTTCAAATCAACAACTAAAAATAGTCAAGATTTGCATTGTGCAGCGGACAATGTCAGAACATTTACTGAGCACAATGTTCAATATCAAATTTGTAATCATCACTTTTGTTTTTACCATATAGACAAATGTATTTATTGTATTTTCTTCTCTTCAAACAACTCCTGCAATGCTTTATACTTATCCTTTCTTGCACAAGGCTGGACTATAGCTCTGTAGAGCTCTTGTTTAATTATGAAAATCTATTAAAATGTTTGCAGTTGCCTCATTTAACAACTAGTAACCAGCGTCAAATAAGTTCATAATAAACCATTATGCTAAAAGTAAATTAACATAACAAAATACACAACCATATATATTAATCCAAAGTAACACCTAAAGATAAATATCTAGACTAATCACCGACCAGGATACCATTGGTGATTACTCTTGATATTTATCTTCAGGTGTTTTTTTTAACATTCCATATTGGTCAAACTTTTGACAAACTTTGGTCAAAAGCCTCACCAATATTGGTCTACATATCGACCATTCTGTGTCAAAATTTAGCGTCATGGGTTTGGCATCCTGGTCAAATGGCCCAAACATTTCGACCGACATTGGTCGAAAGTTCATCGAATAAAATTTCCAATTGCAGGATGTCAATTTCAACCAAGATTGGCGTAAAAAATTTGACCTTAACAATGATGTTTTGAAATTTTGACTAGAAAAATAGCGACAAGACCATTTGTGGATCATTCGACCAATCTTGGTAGAAAATTTGACCAATTAAAGTTCAAAAATTGACCTCAAATGTATTAGTGAATGACATTAACTAATGGGTTGGGGGCTATCCAAGAGGCCTATGACAAGCCAGATAAACTATTAGATTTTACTATTATGGTCATACCTGCCCCTCCTCCACTCCCTCCACCCCAAGCCTCGCCTGCCTCTGGTCCCTACTAGTTCCACTCCCACCAATTGTAACATCCATTCCCATAGTCTTGAGGGTGTGACCTGCTCATTATAAGATGTTGATGAAGAGAAGTTGGAGGATGGTAAGAAATTAGAGAATAAAGAGAACTTGGGAGAAGAAGAGGATTTGGAAGTAGGAGAGATTTTTGACAAGGTCATTGTACCTTACAATGAAATCCAGAGTAAACCTAAAATCTATGTATTAAATGATAAGAAGAAAAAGAGGAGAGTCATGACCTTAAAGGAAAAAAAGACTAAGGAAACCCCAGTCAAATCTGAGATTGGATTAGAGGTCATTCCCAAGAAGAAAAGGGGAAGAACCCCGGGCTCATCCAATAAAAATAGAGCAAGTAAGCGACCTATGAAGTGTTAGAATAACTGAGAGGGGGGGGGGGGGGAATCAGTTAGAATAAGTTTCCTCACAAATTATCCTATAANATCCAATAAAAATAGAGCAAGTAAGCGACCTATGAAGTGTTAGAATAACTGAGAGGGGGGGGGGGGTGAATCAGTTAGAATAAGTTTCCTCACAA
The DNA here is from genome assembly GCA_018584345.1 of Thuja plicata. Classification (NCBI taxonomy): domain Eukaryota; kingdom Viridiplantae; phylum Streptophyta; class Pinopsida; order Cupressales; family Cupressaceae; genus Thuja; species Thuja plicata. The sequence goes on from MU225749.1 coordinate 2,986,627, forward strand.
ATTATCCTATAATCCTAAATTTATCCAGATGTATATCAAAACAAAGTCAAACATATAATTCAACTCGGTGAAAATGTATTCTGTAATCTTAAACTTTCATCAATAGTGTTCACTGAGTATCAGTAAATTAATACTATGATTACCGATCTAGGTCAATAAAATAAAGTGTAAAGTAAATTAACAATCCACAACATTCATGCACATTGACACAAATATTTTTAACGTGGAAACCCTGCTAAGGGAAAAAACACCTGGGATCAGTAACCCAAAATATCTTCACTCTTCTGAAATGAGCTCGGTGAAGAGCCAACCCTATTAAAGGTTACAATGCACACTATTAAATGTGACCTGGTTAGAGGATTTAAAACTAGCAGTTCTCTCTTGACCATGCATTCACTATGGGGTCAACAAGAAAACAATCAACATTCTCTGAATGTCATAATGAAGACTTCACTATCCTACTCAGTTAAGAAATTTGTCTGTAACAATGGTTAAACTAATAAAATAGTGATCTGATTCAAATACAACTCTGATTTGCAGATATTCAGATCTATGCTAAGTACATAATACCTCTGATCAATTTATTCACTTCAGTTCATCTCATACTTCATACTTGTTTTGATCGGTAATGCTCTTTCCTCTATTTTATCAACGATGTCGACAGAATAACGCTCAGTTCTGTCTTTAACTAGTTTGATTAGTCATGCATAAAATTTTCACGTGTGCATCATAGCATCATGTTATTCATAATGAGTCTCTTGTCTCTTATATAAACATCATGCATTATTTAATTTTCATCCTTAAAATTTTTCTGCTTAATCTCCATCGTAGATTTTCCCTCTTGATCCATCCTCGGCAGTTGTGTTAAAAACACGTTTAAATCTCTGTCGTCCAATCTTTGTTGAATTTTAATAATCGTTTGATCAAATAACAAACTTTATCGTTTACCTCAAAATCATCAATTGCCAACTCAAAATTTTAGGTGGCCATGGTTTGATTAAATATCTCTATCAATAGTTGTGTTGGCAATCCCTTGCTCAGTTATCACTGTGCTTGGTATATATTGTGTTTTACTCGGTGTCCACTGTCTCTTGGTGTATACAAAACTCTTTCATTTTCCGACCACATAAACATTGTTTGTTCCAGATCTTCAATTCACAACAAATTTTTTCCACCATAATAATACTCAAATAAGTTGACATCAATGACAATACATTAATTGATAATGTTTATCATCACTTCTGCAACTCACTTGAATATCAACAAATGACTTCAAACATATAATCAGTTGTAGTTCATCAATCTCTCCCTTTGGAATTCATGGAAACACAATATGAAATATGCAATAAAAAATGCCATACAACAAATACCAAACTTCTATTATACAACTGCAACAATTCTGTAGCTCTCCGTAGCTTGAATATAAACCGTGTCAGTACAAAAACTCACCATGCAGACTCTCCCTACAGTTTTGAATTTTCCATTCTTGAATCTCTCTATAGATTAGATATGTCTCTCCCTTTCTCTTTTCTCCCTTTTGCTGATAGATAATCTCCCTTTATATTTCATCGATCAACTCTCTCCCTTTGACAAAAATGTCAAAAAGAAATATGCAGCTCTTCAGTAGCCAAATAAAATATCTATGATTTTCGGTGCAATAGGTACCTGTCAGTGTATTGATATCTCTGTGTCGATCCAGTTCAGATTTTGCATCAACATGATTGATATTCTGATTTCATGTAGGTTGATGCAACCTCCTACTCAACTTAGTTACCAATAGACAAGGGACAAACCCCTAGTCTACCTCTCAAGTATTGAAATGTATCCTTCGGTAAGGGTTTTGTGAATATGTCTGCAAGTTGTTCTTTTGATTGTACATATTCCAGTATCACTTGTATGTCTTGCACTTGTTCCCTCAAGTAGTGATATTTTATAGATATGTGCTTTGTCTTTGCATGCATCATATGATTCTTTGAAATATTTATAGCACTTGTATTATCACGGTAAATAATCACTAGATCAGTGATCTCCTCATTTATTCCTTTCAATAGTTGTTTTATCCATGCTATGTTAGAACAATTTGTAGCAGCAACAACATACTCTGCTTCTACAGTTGACTAAGATATGCATCCTTGCTTCTTGCTTATCCAAGTAACTAGTCTTTATCCAATAAATAATGCTCCACCAGTAGTGCTCTTTCTATCATGTATGTTCCCAACCCAATCAACATCAATATAAACTTTCAATTTGAAATGTCCTTCTCTTTTATATCATAGTCCATAATCCTTAGTATTATTCAAATATCTAAAAATGCTATGGTAGGTCTTGTGTGTACAACATACATCAATTTACCAATCATAGATCTGTACAAATTATGATTTACCTCAGGTGTTTTGTATTCTTTTGTTAGTTTGCATCTTGTCACCGTAGGTTCTCTGACTAGTTTTGATTCCTCCATTTTGAATGTCTTTAGTACTTCCTTGATGTATTTTGATTGAGTAATGTAGATACTTGCAGTCTGTTGTAAAATTTGCAATCCTAGGAAAAATTTGATCTCACCAAACATCGACATCTCAAATTCTTTCCTCATTTCATCAGCAAATGAAGTGCATAAGTTATCATTACCCCGAAATATAATATCATCAACAAATATTTCAGCAATAAGTGTCTTATCATCATTTCCTCCTTTTAAATACAAATTATTGTTGTCACTTATTCTAATAAATCCAATGCTTATAAGATAAGAATGCAATCTTTCATACCGTGCTCTTGGTGCTTGTTTCAGTCCATATAAAGCTTTGTGTAACTTACATACCATGTGTGTCTGATCAGGATCAACAAATCCTTCAGGTTTTTCAATGTATACCTCTTCTTCCAGTATTCCATTCAAAAATGCAGACTCCACATCCATCTGATATACCTTGAATCCTTAATATGCAACATATGCAAGTAGTATTCTTACTGCTTCAAGTCTATCAACGGGTGCAAAAGTTTCTCCATAGTCAATTCCTTCTTCTTGTGCATACCCTTTGCAAACTAATCTTTCTTTATTTCTGGTTACATTCCCATCTTCATTTTGTTTGTTTTTGAAAATCCATTTGGTGCCAATAACATTTTATCACTCAGTCTCGGTACTAATGTCCATATCTTATTTTTTTGTATCTGTTCAATTTCCTCATTCATAGCATTAATCCATTCTTCATTTTCTAATGCATCTCTAACAATCTTAGGCTCAAATTCATAAATTAAACAAGTGCCATCTCTGAACTTACTTCTTGCCATCACGCCTGCTCTTTTATCTCAAAAAATCTGATCACGTGGATGATGTATTCTCACATATTTAGCAACTATAGGTTCAACTCTTCGTTCTTCATTATCTTCTTTTGTATGTTCATTGTCTTTAGGTTCATGATCTTCAGTTTCAACATTTTCCTGATTCTCGGTCTGTGCTACCTGTTGCTTGGTGACATTACCATGTTGCCCGGTAATGCTAGGCATCTACCTTGGTATAGTATCAGGTTATTTCTAGTAAACAAACTTACTATAATCGTCAGGTTCTTTCATGTTGTCCTCATCATTTAGCTCAGCAAAATCATCATCTTTCACATTTGCACTCTCAATGATTTTGTTAGTTGTCTTGTTAAAACATTCATAAGCTTTACTCTTAGTAGAATATCCAAGAAATATTCCTTCATCACTTTTTGAATCAAATTTTCTATTTCAATAATCTTTCAGAATATAACAAAGACTTCCAAATATTCTAGAATAACTTACATTTGGTGTATACCCAAACCATAGCTCATAAGGTATTTTTTTTAATCTTTCTTCAGTTGTACTTGGTTTAGTGTGTAAACAAATGTGATAACAACTTCTCTCCAGTGTATTTTTGCAACTCCCTTCTCAATCATCAATGTTCTGGCACAATCAACAATTGATATGTTCCTTCTTTCAGCAATTTCATTCTGTTGTGGTGTCATCGGTGCAGAAACCTATTTGTTAATTCCATACTCATTACAAAAGTTAGTGAACTCATCAAAAATAAATTCACCTCCTCTATCAGATCTCAAACACTTAAGATCTCTACCAATTTCTTTTTCCACTTTATCTTTGTACCACTTAAACATCTTAAATACTTCAGATTTTTCTTTTAGGAACATGAAAGTCATCATCCTAGAGTACTCATCAACAAATAAAATAAAATATATGTCCCCGTAATAGATTTGTATTCTCATTGGTCCACACAAGTCTATAAGAACTAACTCCAAAATATCATTAGATGAAAAATTCTTGCTCTTGAAACTAGATTTTGACATCTTACCTATTTGACAATTTTTGCACATTTCATGGTCTAGTTTAGTTAAGCTCGGTAAGCCTCTAACTTTTCTTTTTCTTCTAATCTTAACCATGTTGTCAAAATTTACATGACAAAGTATTTTATGTCATAACTATACATCTTCATTCTTTTCCAATAAGCAAGTAGTTTCATTTGTGTCAAGATAGAATAGGTTACCTTTAGATTGTTCACCAATGCCGATCAATTTTCCTTTTCCATCACAGATTCTTGCTTTTCTATTCTCAAATGCGACTCGGTGACCTGTGTTATTCAACTATGAAACACTCAACATATTGTAGTTAAGTCCTTTTACCCAATAAGAATTTTTACATTTGATTTGATTGTTCAGCATAATAGTACCTTTTCCTTTTACTTAACAGGGTGTGTCATTTCCTATTCTTACTGATCCTCTATCATAATGTTCAAGAAATTCAAATTTTCCTTTATCACCAGTCATGTGATGTGTACAGCCACTATCAATAACCCAAATGTCATGTTTACTAACTTTAGAAATAAGTGTTGTTTCTACATACCTTTCATCTTCATTTGAATCATCTTTCAAGGCTACACACATTGTCTCAATATCTTCATCACTGTCAGAACCGTTGTCATTATCTTTATGTTCAGCAATGTAACAAGATTTCTTACCTTTATCTTTATAGTCTTGGTTATCTCTTCTATCATACTATTGGTTGCTTTTGTGTCTCGATCATCCTTTCTGTCATTATATCTATCATTTCCATCATCATTCTTTTTGTTAGGGAATCTTGTAGCAAAATATCCAATCTCTTTACAGTTAAAACATATCAAAGGTAGTTTAAATTTATATCTTCCTTTACCTCTGTGCAATCTTCTAACTATTAAAGCTTCAAGTTCATCAAGTTCCTTGTCATCACTATCACTATCACTGTTATTTCTGATTATGTGTTTTCTACTAGATTTACATATTTTCAAAGTAGACATAAATGCGAACTCAATAGATGGTACAATACTATTGTCAAAGTTATTTATCTCAAAAGAAATCAATCTTCCAACAAGACTATCAACAATAATGTTATTTCCAGGTGCAGCTCTCATTTCATGTATTGTAGAGACTCTTATAGAATAAATAGGCAATAGATTTCTAAGAATCTTACTCACAATAGTGTCTTCATCAATGGTTCCACCAAATCCTCGAATAGCATTCAAAACTTCTTTAAGTCAGGTACTGTATTGTGTTATGTTCTCTACTTCTTTTATTCGCGTGTCATCAAAACTTCCATGAAGACTTTCAGCTTTGGCTATCAGTACATTTAAATCTCCTCCATAAACTAGTGTAAGTTGATCCCACATCTTCTTGGTAGTTGTACATGTCTTGATGTCCTCAAAATTCTTCATATGTAAGTGAAGAAGCAATCTCCACCATTATAAGGTTATGTTCATGTTTCTATTTCATATGATTAACAGTCAAAGGTCTAGAAGGTAGGATGAATTCATTGTCCAGATAATCTGCAATGTCATCTCCAATTTTTGATAGGTATAGTCTCATTCTTCTTTTCCATGTCGAGAAGTTATCCTTGTTCAACTTAGGTGTGTCTCTCTTACATCTTGTGATCTTTAGCTTAAGTCCTTCAAAACTTTCTTCTAAGCATTATATGCTCTCTAATAAGCACTGTATGCTCTGATACCAATTGTTAGAATAACTAAGAGGGGGGTTGAATCAACTAGAATCAATTTCCTCACAAATTATCCTATAGACCCAAATTTCTTGAGATGTATATCAAAACAAAGTCAAACATATAATTCAACTCGGTGAAAATGTATCATGTAATCTCAAAATTTCATTAATAGTGTTTACCGAGTATCAGTAAATTATTACTATGATTACCGGTCTAGGTCAATAAAATAAAGTGTAAAGTAAAATAACAATCCACAACATTCATGCTCATTGACACATAGATTTTCAACGTGGAAACCCTACAAAGGAAAAAATCACCTGGGACGGGTAACCCAAAAATTTTCACTCTTCTGAAGTGAGCTCGGTGAAGAGCCAACCATGTTAATGGTTACAATGCACACTGTTAAATGTGACATGGTTAGAGGATTTAAAACTAACAGTTCTCTCTTGACAATGCATTCACTATGGGGTCAACAAGAAAGCAATCAACATTCTGTGAATGTCATAATAAAGACTTCAATGTCCTACTCGGTTAAGAGATATGTCTGTAACAATGGTTAAACAGATACAGTAGTGATCTGATTCAAATACAACTATGATTTGTAGATATTCATATCTATGCTAAGTACATAATAACTTTGATCAATTTGTTCACTTCATTGCATCTCATACTTCATACTTGTTATGCTCGGTAATGCTCTTTCCTCTATTTTCTCGGCGATGTCGGCAGAATAACGCTATGTTTTGTCTTTAACCAGTTTGATCAGTCATGCAAAAAATTTCCATGTGTGCATCATAACATCATGTTATTCATAAAAAATCTCTTGTCTCTTATATAGACATCATGTATAACTTAATTTTCATCCTTCAAATTTTGTCGCTTAATCTCCATCGTAGATTTTCCCGCTTGATCCATCATCCACAGTTGTGTTAAAAACACGTTTCAATCTCTATCATGTGATCTTCATTAAATTTTAATAACCATTTGATCAAATAAAAAACTTTATCTTTTACCTCAAAACCATCAATTTCCAGCTCAACATCTTAGCTGACCTCGGTTTGATTAAATTGCTATATCAATAGTTGTGGCGGCAATCCCTTGCTTGGTTATCACTGTGCTTGATATATACTATATTTTACTCGGTGTCCATTGTCTCTCAGTGTATACATAACTCTTTCTTTTTCCGACCACATAAACATTGTTTGTTCGAGATCTTCAATTCACAACAAATGTTTTCCACCATAATAATACTCAAATAAGTTGACATCAATGACAATACATTAACTGATAATGTTTATCATCACTTCTGCAACCCGGCTAAATATTAACAAATGACTTCAAACACATAATCGGTTGTAGTTCATTAGGAAGTAGCTTCCAAGCTTCTATAAGAGCATCAGGGCTCCAATGGATACTAACCTTAACTTTGGATATGGAGATGAAGCCAACCTCCTGGAATGACAACGGTCTTGAATCCCCTAGCAAGAAATACATTATTAAGAGGTTCCTTTTGATGAATAGAGACATAAACATTTAAATTCTCCAATAGGTAAAGGTTGTGGGATTCTCACTAGACATTAGCCTTGAGTGTATATGGAATGATTCCAAGGTCTTCACTACTTCCCACCCTAAAGGTAAGGGAGGGGCTTCCATTCTTGTGGGCCCCAAATTCATCAAACACATCTCTAACTGGGGTCGTTCCCCTTGGCACAAGCTGATATGGATTAATTTGAACCTTGATGGTAAAGAGATAGGTAGCTGCAATGTATATGCAACAAATGATCATAGGGACATAATAGAACTATAGAAATGGATGTGTCAGTTGAATCCCATCCCATGGATCCTTGGTGGGGACTTCAACATGATTGAATCCCCCCAAGATAAAGCTAGTGGAAACAGAGTTGAATGGAAAGGGAATGGAAAGTTTTTTTGGGTACATGATGCTAAACAAGCACAGGCTATTTGACCTCCTTGCTAACAAGAAGGCCAATTATAAAGGAATATGGCATACTTGGTCAAATTTCTAGCAAGGAAACAAGAGGATTTTTTTACAAATTAGATAGATTTTATGTGAATAAAGAGGTGTTCAATTTTAGAAAAGATGAGAGAGGAGTTAGTGTCAATGTTATCCCCTACTCCCTCTCTGATCATCATCCCATTTTGGCTATTATTTTTCTCTTAGAAAAGAGTGCATTGGAGATTAGAAGCAAAAATGGATTTGCCTTGAACATTAATCTACTTCAATATGAATATGTTGGTACTTCTATTAACGTGATTATATGGTACAATAATATTATTGGGAATCACTAATGTGCCATTATAAGGTGGTCTCTAAACAACAATGGATGAAAAAATTTGTTTCAGACAATGGGCAACAAAAAATCCAAGGATAGAAGAAGGATGGAAATTGATCCCCAAAATAACCTCTACGAGGCAGAAAATTGCCTACAAAAGAATATGGATAATCTAGATGCTCTAGAATTGGTGACACAATCCAGAGATTCTCTCAGGAGGCTAAAAAATATTAAGGTACAAGGGGAAAAAACTAGGGTTAGATTAAACTGAGTAACCCATGGGCATAATGGGTCTAAATACTTCTTCCAACTCCTCAAATTTAAGGAGGCTAGAGAGAAAATTGAAAAGATATGTGATGATGGAAGAGAGTTGAAAGCACATGATGATATACTGCAAGCATTTGTAGAATATTATAAGAAACTATTTACCTCTTATGACTTTGGACAAACCATGGAAGATGCTAGGTCTAGGATTAGTAGAATCATACGTAAAAAGGTGACTATGGAGGAAGTTGTTGTTTTGGACAGATCTATCACAGTAGATGAAATCAACAAGGTCATTCAAATCTTAAGCAATGAGAAAGTCCCAGGACCAAATGAAATTCTAGTAGAATTTTATAAGAACAACATGAGTTGGATTAGTGAGGAAATCCTCCAGTTATACTCATAAACAATATAGAACAAATCACTTGGGAAATACATCAGCTTTGGCCTTATTCAGCTCATCCCCAAGGATGGAGATAAATTTTTGATAAAAAAAATGGAGGTTGATCACTTTGTTGAATGTTTCATATAAGATTATGGCTAAAAGCTTAAGCCTTAAGGTTGGAGGACATCCTTCCACATGTCATTATCCCTACCCAGACTTATTTTGTAAAAGGAAGGTATATACTTGAAAACTTAATCACATGTTGGGAGACCATGGACTGGGTCAGGGACTCTAACAAGAAAGCTTGCATGCTGCTCGTTGGGTAGGAGAAAGCATATGATAGAATTGAGTGGAACTTTATAGAGATGATGCTTAGGTGTCTTGGGTTTCCTAGTGTTTTTTTCCAGATGGATCATACTCTCTTGAATGATGCTAATGCTAATTGCTAAAATCTTAAGCCTTAAGGCTGGAGGACATCCTTCCACATGTCATTAGCCCTACCTAGACTTGTTTTGTAAAAGGTAGGTATATACTTAAAACTTAGTCACATGTTGGGAGACCATGGACTGGGTCAGGGACTCTAACAAGAAAGCTTGCATGCTGCTCCTTGAGTATGAGAAAGCATATGATAGAATTGAGTGGAACTTTATAGAGATGATGCTTAAGTGTCTTGGGTTTCCTAGTGTTTTTTGCTAGATGGATCATACTCTCTTGAATGATGCTAATGCAAGGGTTGAGGTGAATGGGTTTAGATCTGATGCGTTTGACCTATCCCAATCAATCACACAGGGCCTATTGGCATCGATACTATTTTTTATTGTTGCAGATGCCCTCTACTATAGCCTGAGGGACAACTCCTTGTCACCAAAATTCAAGGGACTTGACCTTCCAAATGGAGAGGAAATATCTAATGTGCAATTTTTTGATGACACAACAATTATTTTTGAGATTAATGAGAATAATGTGTGCAACCTTATGCATAAACTTGACATATTTTGTACTGCCTTGGGAAGCAAGGTGTCACTACCAAAATCCATAATGTTAGGTTGGTCTGATCATCCTCCTAGCTGGTGTTCTAAATTTGAGCTTTCTTGGGGAGGGCCTAGTCACCAAGTGAAATAACTGGGCATCCCCTTCTCTACCAACCCCAATCTAATGGAAATGTGGAATTGGGTTAAAGTTAAAATTGAAAAAAAAAACTCACCAAATGGAATTCCAATTACCTCTTCATGAAAAGGATATTTCAAGTGTGTCAAAAGGTGTTATCCTCTTACATAATACACTATGCATCTCCTTGGATGTTTAGTGAATCGCATATTAACTACATCCAGAAAAGGATCAGAGACTTCCTATGGTTAGATGGAAAGGGAAAAAAGAAAAACATGCAATTAAGTGGCAGTGGTGCACAATGAGTAGGGAATATAGGGGACTAGGGCTGAAAGATTTCAAAAAACAAGGGATCACCCTTGCAATCAAGTGGATTGCTAAAGCTACTTTGGGTAATAAACCTTGGAAGGCGCTCATTAGAAATAATATTTCCATGGATAACCAAATTAGCACCTCCTCTTGGAAAGGGCTCCATATCAATGACTTATTGTTTGGAAAGTTTGCAGTCAAGGTCACAGGATCTAGTGTTCTCAAATCTATTTGGAAAAGTTAGGAACATATGAGAAAATTGATTAATAACAATAATTGCATTAATGAGAATAATAAGGTATGTGGTGAGAAGTCAGTTTGGTGGAACCTTGATCATGGAGGGAAACCATTGGCCCTCATACAAGGCTTCTCTACAAGGACATGGGCCAGCAAGAGTATTAAAAACTTCTCAGATATCATTTGTAAGGGTAATTTGATCAGTTAGCAGGAACTACAAGATAAGTTTGACATCCCCCAAACTCATTGGAGAACCTATTCCTTATTGAGAGAATCTTGTGGACGCCTTAACCTTCCTAGAGTGTATGAGTGCATTGAGGACCGAATCTCTTCCCTTACCTGTCCAGATGGAACCAAGATGCCTAACACTAAATCCAAGCTCGTATATAAACTCCTTGCTGCAAATCATGATATATTTGAATACTTAAACTCTCGTTGGAACATTAACCTTGACCACTTGGAATGGAACAAACTCTTCACTGATTTATGGCATAAACCCATTGAACCAAAAAAATTGTGCTTCATATGGCGTCTCTTTTTGCTTAAGCTTCCTGTCAAGAAACTAGATGGGAACAATGTTCAATATTTTCTCATTCTGCAAAGGATTTGAAACCATACCTCACATCTTTTTTGAATATTTTTTTGCAAAGGAAATTTGGGGATTATTTGGCTTATATTTGTTGGGTGATGCAATGCGCTCCCCTGCCCACAGGTGGTTAATTATGTGGTGTTCAATGTTCACTAACAGTCATGGTTTTTGGTGCAACGGCAAGTGGGCCCTACAATTGGTATCAGAGCCTGGTTTTGGCTTGGTCATGGATTCAAATCTCCCCGGTGCGTTCCCGACCCGCGTAAGCACCTGGTATGCGCGTCGAGGGGGAGATTGTTGGGTGATGCGACGCGCTCCCCTGCCCACAGGTGGTTAATTATGTGGTGTTCAATGTTCACTAACAGTCATGGCTTTTGGTGCAAGGACAAGTGGGCCCTACAATATTTGCACCAAAATTTCATTATTATGCATGTTCTTACTGGAAAGTTTTTGAATCTAAAAAGTTGTAGTAGTTTATTTTGGTCTATTATTTCTATTGAACTTATGTGGTCCATTTGGAAAATGCGGAGTGAAGACATTTTTAATGGTCGAGTTAGAAATTTTGCTGAGTCTCTTCAGAGACTCATACATCAAAATATTTCTATACAAGTTACAGTTATTTTGAAGAAAAAGGAGAAAAAATCTTGTGAGTTGCTTGATGAAGGTGTTGTCGAGGTGCTGAAGAAAGAGATAGCTTACGGAATCATTACTTCCCATGATCAGACAAATACACCACCATTCCAACAGGCATTGGATAAAATGAAGAACCAGATACGTGATTTGTTGGAGAAGGCTTCTCTTGAGAAGGGCAATACAGTGCAAGCTAATCCTATAGAGATCCTTCCTCCTGCTATCCCCCCTCAACCTAGAGTTTTTGTACATGGAAACAGAGTCCCTATATGGAACGAAGGACCACAAGCTTGGGTAGCATGGGATGATAGGTTTGGTGTTTAATGTATTAATCTATATACATGTTTTTGTAACCAATTATGTAAGTAGTTGATATTGTATACTGGATTACTAGTGATCTCGATACTATGATCTCCTCAACAAGAGCCTGAATTTTGTTGTGACAGTAACTTTATGATGTAAATGTTGTATTCAATATATATATATATATATATATATATAATACGTCAAGAAATATCCACAATTTGTCATTCTAAAGTTGAATACACAATTTGAAGAAAGAGATCTCACAATATTCAAATCAGTCATTTAAACTTTTATTATTTCACTTAATAATCTATATTTTTTATTTTTTATAATGAGTCTCTTTATAAATAAAATATTCGTATATATAATAAATCTAATACAATGTTTAAATTATAAGAATCTTTATATTAATTTTTTTCTCTATATCTACATAGAATCCTTTTGTAAATATCATTACAATAACATTATGTTTGTATTCATACCTATCCATTAAATTGTTAAACGAATAAATTTGACAAAACAAAATTACAATATTGCGATTTATTTTTGTGGCCATTACACTGTCAATTAATTTTTTGGATTACTCACAATGCCATCGTGAGGCACATGAAATGTAGACTTACAAAATTTACTATATTTATATTTAATCAGAATGGTATCCCAAAATGGCCATAAAATTTTACAAAGTTTAAATTATAAGAATCTTTATATTAATTTTTTTCTCTATATCTACACAGAATCCTTTTGTAAATATCATTACAATAACATTACATTTGTATTCATACCTATCCATTAAATTGTTAAACGAATAAATTTGACACAACAAAATTACAATATTGTGATTTATTTTCATGGCCACTACACTGTCAATTAATTTGTTGGATTACTCACAACGCCATCATGAGGCTCAGGAAATGTAGACTTACACAATATACTATATTTATATTTACTCAAAATGGTAATCCTATTTGGCTCACAAAAAAGAGAAACATGAGTGGGAAAGAGTTTCTGAAGATGTTAACGGCTACAATCATTTTGGGGAAGAATTGGTCACTTTATGCGGCACTTTTGATCTAATAATTTGCAATGGTCTGGTTAGATGGTCTAAGTCAGGCAATTTCACCTGCAACACATATAACGGGGCAAGCGTGGTGGATTATGCTATTTGTTCACAAAATTTGTATGAGATAATTGAGGAATTTTCCATTGGAGAACACATATGGGATCTCAAATCAGATCATAGACCATTGTACGCAAATTTGTGTTGGGCTAAGGATAAGCATCTTGGGGCAAAGAACCAATGCCCTCAACAACCTCCTTCTCAGAGTAGAATCCTGTTGACTTCAGAAAATGGTAACATTTTCAGGGCTACTCTTGAGAGACTTTGTAGGGGATGCATATGCATAGGCATGTTGTTAATAGCCATGTTTTATCAAGTCTGATCCATGAGGCTATCTCAAAATGAAAGAGAACTAAAAATAGAAAATCTGAAACTAATTATTTCCTAGTTAATGCGTGGCTTGATAAGGAATGCAAGATGGCCAGGAGAAATTTAAGGGAGTCAAATAAAAAAAACCTTGACATTAAGGCTTATAAACATATCCTAAAGAAGAAGAAGAAAACTAATTTTAAGTTCATAAGGAGAGAGGAGCTAATTTCCCTGAGTAGAAATAACCCCAAACATTTTTGGAAGGAACTCCAGCCAAGGAAGAAACAAACTGATAATAATATTACAGTCACTCAATGGTTCGATTATGCTAGGAAACTCTATGAACAAGAAGATGGAGTGGACCAGCCACCCTTGGTCAATGATACTACAATGCTTTTCACTATGCAAGAGATAGAGATGGGTATTAAGAAGATGGGTGTGGGTAAATAAAAAGACCTAGTTGAGCTTCAAGCAGAGTATCTCAAGTGGGGTAGGAAAACCCTTGCACCACACATTACAAAAATCTTCAACAATATCAGCCAAGAGGGGTTTCCTAAAGATTGGACGATTAGCCTTGCAATACCACTTTTTAAGAGTGGTGATGTCAACAATCTCTCAAACTATAGGACTATAATGATCAATCCTCTCTTGGAAAAACTTTTTGGCAGCATGATAGAAACTAGGATCAACAAATGGGCAGAAGAAAACCATAAGTGTGCAAAAGGGCAAGCTGGTTTTAGGCCAAAGCACTCAACGATTGATCATTGTGTTACTTTGAGGCACATTATCGAAAAAAGGTGGGAGAAAAAGGAGGAGGTTTTTTGCTATTTTATTGACTTTAAAAAGGCTTTTGACATTGTCCCTAGGGACAAGATTTGGCTCAGGATGGAATAATTGGGGATCCCTACGCATCTCAGGGCTACTGTTCATAGGATGTATGAAGAGGTGAAAGTCAAAATCAAAACCTCAACTGGCATCTCATAATGTTTTAGGAGTGATATCAGGGTCAAACAAGGTTGTCATTTATCTCCTACTTTGTTTGGCTTATATATAGATAAAATTGAAGAGTGGTTAAACATGCAAAATGGTGAGGGTATCCAGTTAGGCGAATTTGTAATAAAGCTGCTCCTATATGCAGACAATCTCATTTTGATTGCCAAATCTATCGGTGGGTTACAAGAACATTTATTTTCTCTTGAGCGCTTTTATAGTCTTGTGGGGATGTAGGTCAATATCAGCAAGACTAAAGTTATGGTTTTCTCTAATAATAAAAAATAACATCAACATGAGTTTTATTTTGGTGGCAACGTTCTTGAGGAAGTTGTGGAGTATAAATATCTCAGCATTAATTTCAACAAACATCTAAGCTGGGCAGGTTCAAGAAATAAAAGGACTTTAGGTGGATGGAAGGCATTCTATGCTCTTCAAAATAGGTGTCATGAAGCGGAGGTTTGGGATTCGAAAACTATTCAAACCTTGTTCAACCTTCTCGTGTTGCCAGTTGTTCTTTATGGGTGTGAATTATGGGCCAACAACACTTCACTAGCACAATGGAAGGAAATGGAAGGAATCCAAAAGTGTTTGATCACAAGCAAATTTAAAATTAAAAGCACCATCCCTTATGATATCATGCTAAGTGAAATGGGGGTTGTCCTTATCGAGGCACTTGCTATGGTTCGCCTAATAAGCTATCTAAAAAGAATAAAAAAATGGAAGGAGATAGATGGCCTAACATTATCTTTAATGATACATTGTGTAAACAAAAAAAGACGTGGATGAGGAAATGGAATATCCAATTCAATATGTTCCCCACAAATAACAAATAAATAAAGGTCTTCATTATGGAGAAATTTTACAAAAAAAATTGGGGAAATGGGATTGGAAGGAAGAAAATATATTATATCAATGAGTTCAACCTCGCATGTGATCAACTCCAAAAAGCGTACATAGGCGCCAATATTTCTTGGAGAGCTAAAATTCTTATTTCCCAGCTAAGAACCAACTCTCATCAACTCCGCTATGAGACTGAGCATTGGAAGAGGCCAAAGGAGGCTTGGGAAGAGAGAATTTGCATGTTTTGTAACTCTGGGAAAGTGGAAACTGAACAACACTTTATTTTAGAATGTGAAGCCTACAAGAACAACAGGGATAATTTTGTGGATACTATATCAGACAGTTCTTGGCATAACCTATTCAGCGAGGAGTACATTGAGAAGTTAGGTGGGCTCATCATCAGCTTGCACAAGAAATGAACCGAGTTACCAAAGTCGGCCTAGGTTGCCTTGTTGTCCCATAGGTCATGTTTAGTCTCGTGGACGTAAATTGTTTATCTATCTTTAAAATCCATAACGAGGTTGAAAACCATTAATTTCTATAACCAAAGCATAGATAAAATGTGATTTAAAAAATGTTCATTTTTGTAATCGGAGTATAGATAAAATGCAATTTATAAGTTGTTCATTTTCGTAAGGGTTGACAATAATGGAATTGTTTCATTGTACCTACCCTTCCTTCGACAATGCAAACCACTTGCTGATCTCAACTGATAGCTATGCATATCAAATTAAGTTTGTAGTAAACTTCAAATAAATAGAGAATAGTAAAAAAAAACAAAAAAAACTTGATTGTCAAAATCACTTTGCATAGATGAATGTTCAAATTGATATTAAATGTTTTATATATAATATTGAAGAAGAAAGTTCCAATTATATTTTTAAAGTTAGAAGTAGAAACATTTCATCTTAAAATCAATCACATTATTTTTACTAAAAATGCTTTCTAGATTTAAATGATTAAAATTATATTCGTCTTTATATAAAATTGAACGTGTTTCTCTACATTTGGATTCAGATTGGTGCAGGTGATCTTAAAAAATGTCCATGAAAGTACATTAACCAGAGGAGGTTCAACATTTAAATGCAAAATATTGTTTCCTTCAGTAGCAACAAGTGAAAAGGACAGAGTGAAAAACAAAGAGCACGGGAACATTCTCCATTGGAAAATAATGCAGAGATTTTATTTCCCCAGTGATAATTCAGACCTTCAGTAGTTAAAAGCATTGATCTTTGGTTACCCTAAAAAATTCATTTTGAAGATTATTTTGGCTTTAGAATTACACCATTCTTCATCATTCATTGTACAAGTATACAAAGATCTAGTGTTTGAAATGAACGAGAGGAAACAAATAGTACATCAAATACAAGTGGCTCTTCTGGTGTTCCATCATCTATGTCTAAATTGAGAAAGGTCATTAGTAGCAACATCCTTCACCAACCAAATTTTGTAGAGAGCAAAAACTAAATCTAGTTGTACACATTTGTTGCAGACCACGCCAAATTGTCTATATAATAAATACTCAATATATCTGAATTTTCCACTACCATCTGTTACATTCTCTTCCATAGATTCCACTACCATCTATTACATTTTATTTCGCTTCCGACGATCACTGTCACGAGTCACGTCAATTTAAACTTGCAGAGTTTTTATTGACACGGGTGTGCTCCGACTGTATAGATTCCTCTCAGCCTAATAATGGATGAGGTCAGGATAGTGCCTAGGTCAAATTTGGCAAAATTGATATCCCTCAGACCTTAGCTCTTAGTCGAAGAGGTTCAACCTATGGCTCGTGCTCCATATCAGATAGCTAAAATGGTTTCATGGACAACCTCCGTCAAAAAATAATAATGCATTGAAAACATAATACCCACATAGACTGGGGTCTCAGATAAAGAAGGATGTAAATATTCCTTGATGGCACATTAATGCACTAATCACATTTTTTAAGAAAGGTATAATAGGTTATTGAAAAGGGGGAACTAGGAAGTTAAGTATACCAATGATCTTTGATAAGCTAAAATATTTATGTGTAGGAGGGCATTAAGTGTTAAGAAAGAATAAAATATTTAAATAAAATATGAAGCAATAAAATAATCTTAAAAATAATTATCTACACAATAACTAAAAACATTCATCTAAAAGAAACAATTAATATTGATTAATATATTAAAATTAAAATGTGAAATATTTAAAAAAAATTTATAATAAGATATCTATACAAATAATCTTTGATAGTCTAAAAATAGTCATCTAAACTAATTAATATTAAATTAGAACCTCAAAATATATAAATTACCATAATAAAAGCTTTCTACACATTTTACCAAGGTTTTAAGAATAATTTATATTAAAAAATTAAGAATTTATATCTAACAATATATTCTATCAATTTATAACAAATTAATTGGAGTTAGAAACAATTGATGTTAGGTATATACAAAGGCTACTCAAAGTTTATTATGTGGGAATGATTTAACCAATTTAATTTTGTCAATAATAATTTCTCTAAAATACATAACAAATTAGTGTTAAAAATAAATCATTAGAAAGAACAACTTAATTAATAGTTTAATAATACCATAATCATCATTATACTTAAAGTTCTAAAAATTATAATTACCATTAGAATGATTTCATTAAATGCCAAGCAAAATAATTAAAGTTCTTATGCCTTATTTCACCTTTCATAAGAAATATGATTAGTACTTTAATGTGTCATCAAGGAATAGTAATATGCCTCTTTGTGTGAGGCTTCATTCTATGATTAGTACATTAATGGTTTTGTATATAATATCTAGTCTAAATAATTTTATAGGAAAAAATGTTTTTAATGATTATATTCTAAATAAGTGGGTTATTAATTGACAATTATCAGTCCAATTATTTCAATTTTTATTCAACACAATTATCCTTCTTCAATTTAATGGTAATTATAGTAATATATAAGTAGTAAAATTTTGTTAATCTTGGGCATGAGCTCGCAGTGCAATGGTAGTTGTGATCCCTTGTTAATAGGGGTGTCCCAAGTTTGAAACTCTCAATAAGACTATTGGAGATTGAGTCCATCACTGTGGGAAAGAAGATTAGTGACACGACAGACAAGACATGGAGAGTAGGAGGTGGGTGGTGTGCAGGAAGAGAAGGCGAGGGTGAAGAAAAGTTACAGGAAGTGCTATGGTGAATGGAGATTAGGAGGAGACCAAAGGTGAAGGGGTAAGGAGGTGATGGGTGTGGAGAATGGAGACCAGGAGTTGAGGTGGCAGGGGGAGTGGAGGCGACTGGTGAACAAGGAGAGAAGACTAAGAGCTGAGGTGGTGGACTAGAATAGATTTAGTTGTCTAGTAGGCAAGGAGAGAGTAGAGGTGGAACCAAGTGGTTGAGATGGTAGGAGTAAGTATCACGAGACCACGAGGAGTACAAGAGGGTGAGCTAGATGGTGGCAGATGGATGCATGGAGATCCCTTCAAAGGTGTTGGCTCAGTGGATGACCAAATACCACATTGATTATCGGCTCGAGTGTTGGTGATCAAAAAGTTGTGATAACCACGGGGATGGGGTCCCCTTTTGTGACCTCACTGGTTCAAAGCTCTAGTCAAAAGCGATTATCGACCAAAAAAAATGTTAATCTTGTTTAACTTCTAAGTTAGTGTTTTTAAGTTTTAATGAGCGTAGACATCTCAAATTGTCCTCATTAAGAAAATATTTTATTTATTTATTTATTTTATCATAATTACTCTATTAATTAAATAAATATTTATTAGTTATTTAATTTATTATCCTCTTCTTCTATTACTTAATATTTAGTTAATATTTGTATTCATATATCTAATTCATTAGTTTTTTCTTTCCCATAATTAAATAAATAAATATTTATTTTATTATCTAGTTTCTACTATTTTTCTCTATTATTTAAATGGATGATTGTATTTATTTAACTAATTCATTATCTTTTCCTCTCACATTTTCCAACATGTCTAAATCCAATGCATTTTGTAATGTATTAAAAAAATTCAACCAACTCTTACTTACCACTTGATCTCATCCTTTCATTCAAATTAGCCTCTTAATATTATTGATCATTACCTACCCTTTTATCTTAGGCATTCCTTTATTCACATCTTAATCTCAACCCTTACTTTTCATTTGGACTTTTATAAAAAATCATCTATCTTGCTCATTTGAATCTAATTGACCTAATGTTAATCACAATCATATTGTCTTGGAGATCTCTTGAGATCTACTATAGTATCTTCATATCATTATCTTTGCATCAACATCAATCAACCACACTTTATTCTTTCAATGGCATCTTTTGCATGTGCCTAAATAGTCGAGAGCCAATACAATTCAATACACGGTCCTTAAAGGACAGGAGAACAATGGAGTCAAGTGTTTCGTGAATGTGATGGTATATTTATTTTATTTTATGTTTTTCATTTATGAAGAAGAGCTTCATTGATATTCTATTGAATTTAGTTTATAGATCTTAGACTAGTGGTTGGGTTATTTAGATTTATAAATAGCTTTTCAATTTTCAACATCATTATTTTTGCACACCTGATGAGACTCTGGTCCTCCTTTCCTAATTAATTTTGCGATATTTTAGTGTTTCAAAGCTAAAAGTGAAGAATTAGCGTGTCTACTTGCGCTTTGATGCATGCGATCTCTTTGTTTTCTATGGATCAGTGTATGTGCCTACAGATCAGCGCTTCCACTTTTTAACACCTCTGTCTGTGAATTGGCAGCTCAGCTTAGCTTGGCTTTTTAAAAGCTATTTTTACTTAGGGTTTATAGTTTTAGGGTTTTTATCAACTTTCTGGTTATTTGGCATTTTGATTATGCAATCTAAACTTCTATTTTACAAATCTAACATTTTTTTTGTTAGGGTTTCTAACATTCCATTTTTTACATATAATAGTTATTTTTGCAAGTCTGCAGATCAGCGCCTTTGTCTGCCAATCAACACCTCGACTGATTGGTGCCTCTTCTCGTAGATCAATGCCTCTTCTTCTGAGAATAAAAAACAAAAATTTGCAACATATCTATGGTTATAGAGATTTAATTTCATATGTGTTTGTTTTAGCATTGATGAACAATTGTTTGGTGTGTTTGGCACTGCACTTGCACACTTTGTGTTTAGATCCCAAGGTGTTGTGAGAGTATTTATCCCCTCGAGTGTTCGTGCAAACATCGGTGTAAGATAAATTACAATATTTTTTTTCTTTTTTAGAAGGCCTCTCTTTGGAGAAGTGTTCACTCCAAGGAGAATGACCTAACCCGCTATATCCTTTAGGTCACTATATAAAAAGAGCAAAGGAAAAAATTGGAACTCAAACTTGCGATTACATGTAGATAGTGTAAATTTGAAAGGTTGACATATGAGGCTCAGTAGGGTCAACTAGAGACTTAAGTGTCTCACTCCTAAATGTATGTACTCAAATGTCCCTAAACTCCCCAAATTGCAATTAGACACTTATTTTAGTAGCTCACCATTTTGATTGAGTTGTTGTGTTGATTTCAGTGCAAGAGATGTGAATTGTACCCTGAAGATACTCACCATATGTATTTTCTTAAGTTGAGACATAAATTGATGGGTTGTATAAGTTAATTGAGGGTGTTGTAAAAAGGGTGATTGGGTCATGCCTCTAGCCTCTAGACCTCCTACATATCCTTCTCTCACAAAGACAGGTATGTAAAACACTCCTTAAGTTATCACATATTTGAGTTGAAGAAATACCAAGTTGCAGTCTTGACTTCACTTCAATGAAGTCATTGAATTTAGGTAGAAAGTGCTTGAAGAGTTTTCTATTATGTTTTAATCTACAAGTGGAAATTTTGGCTTTGAGGAGCCTTGGCCATACTCTTATTCATCTTATTTATTCAAACAATCAAAATTCATTATGTCTTATTGTTTGACATGTGTGTTTCTTGCTAGATCTATCACAAACAAATAAGACTTATCATAAACGATTCAAATTCGGCAACAAAAACATCAAATTTTAGAGAAAAATATCACCATACCCTTCATTAGCATATGTGCTTCAACACCTACACTATTTAGCGTCGGGGATTACACACCATCACCTACACCCGACTAGACATTTATTCCAAAACAATATCAGAGATCAACTAGGTCTTGAATGATAGCGCTTTTCACATTCATTTCTAACTTGTATGTGTCCTTTGTTAGTAAAAAAGCAACCCTCATCAGTTAGTTTATCCATCATCAATCAATTTACCAGTCATACAATCTCAGTTTTACCAGACATTATCCTTCAGTGCCTCATCTCTTCACATCAACACTTGCACTTGTCAGCTTCAATTTGTGGCATAGCTTGATAACTTGGACATCATAATACTTGGAGAGGTGCAATTTGTAGCACGCGGGGGGGGGGAGAATATCATAGTTTGCAATTATCTTTTCATTTCATACTTCTTTGAACATATTGAAGAACGGGGACAATGAACAATGGAGAGATAGCATTATCACCCATGTTAGATGGCTCCATTTGTTGCCATATTTTTATGATCTTGTTCCTTTGCTTAGCACACCTAGTAAGAGAGTTGCTTGGAGTTTCAAAAGGGATCATGTCTTAGGAGTTATTACTATGTATGTAGAAGGTGACATTTAAAGTTTATTGTTGATTTTGAGTGTCCTCATGCTCGGTGGACTAGAATTCGGGAGTTATATGAGGATCCTAATATTAAGCCATTCTTAGATGATCACATTTAAAATTGCAATGTGACTCTTCATCCTTCAAAAAGGATACCCTATAATTGTGATACTATTTGGGGGCTTTGATACTTAGAAATATTTTGACACTTCAGATGAGGTTCAGGTTGTTTCAGAGGTTCCTAATTCTTCTTTAGCAATGGTTGATATACCTTCACTTTCATTGAATTCTTATCTAGAGTTACTTGAGACTTCCACCATTCCTAATTAACAAGATTAACATTGTCTTTAAGATTTGGTTGGAGGACACACTTTTAGTTTTATAGATTTGAGGTTTGAGGGTCGCTTCATTTAAGGTATTTTAGCCTTGGTTTTCCACTCTTCTTCTACATATTTGGAGGACATGTATGAGGGGTTGGCTCTCCTCTTTGATCATAGTGATTATCACCATATTGTAACATCATATTCATCTTTGGAGCTTGTTCTATGTCAGTTTCTACATAGTTCCAATTTGTCACCTTGTTCATTGATTGGCCATGTACATGATTTGATAGTGATGTCATCATCTTTCATGGACAAGGGGACACGTTAGCCAATTTTAGAGACATTGTCATCATTCTTCATCTTCCATAGATCAAAGCATATGTTGAATGATAAGCATTCATACATCTATATGTAGTTTTGTTTCTTCCTAAAGGAAGACAATTTGTTTGTAAACATTGGATAAGTTTTGCCTTCAGACACTTCCCATTCTTGTAGGTGATAATTATTAATTATGGAGAGCTACATAGTATCTCTCTTTCCACCTTATGGAGGGGATACCGATTGTATCTTTGTGATGAATGTAGTTCTTGGGGGAGGCATTAATGTTGATACCTCCATACAACACTTCATATTTCACTTGTACATGATTCGCATTATCTCTTTTTTTAGAGAGTGGTTTTGTCTCTTAGGGTTTTCTCCTTTTCTACGTTTGTGAAAGATTAGTTATGTGTTGATACCTAACATGGCCTTATTGTTGGAACCCATATTGCATTTTCAATTTAGTCTTGCATCACTTGCATAATAATTCTTCTCCCTTAGTTTCACTTAAGGTGGGGTGTTAATGTGAATGAACTTGTTTCCTATCTAATTATTAATAGGAGCCTATTCACATGTTAAGTTTACCTAGGTCCTAACTTGCATTTTAAGTTAGTTGACATAAAGTTACTTTATGTAGCTTGTTATTTAATATTTTTCATAGAATCATGTTATCCTCGGTGGCATTCTAGAAATTCTCATATAATGGGGCTATGTCTCATTATTTACTTTTAGACTTTAGGCATTTAATATTTGCTTAGTGCATTTACAGTTTTATATCAAGGGTAGTTGTAACCCTACCCGATCACCTTGCCTATATAAGCAAGGCACATTTGCACATTGAATCATATCAATTAAATTATTTTCATATTATTCAATCTCATTGTTCATGCAAGCTTGTGTTCGAACATTCTCTTTTGGAAGGCATCCTTCTTTTTGATCCATTTAAGTGTGTGCAGCTTCATCATAGGTTCCAACAGTCCTCAAAGGTTACATGGTTATCTTTTATATAGACTTGTTTTCTCTAGCTCTCATGTGCTTGGAAGCTTCTTGAATTTGTGAGGAGAAAAGAGGATCTAATATACTTTGAAAAACTGCATTAACGAACTATATCAACTATCTAATTAAAAAGCCAAAGCAACAAAATAGGATGGTCTAGCATTTATTTGGAGATGGGGTGATTTTTATGGTTGTTAATTCATAATCTAGAACATCGCATTACTGCCAAATTGTAGTGTAGGAAAGGGATTTTAGTTTAGATTTACATCATATCATTAACAAATGGTAGTAGTAAAAAGTCGCAAAGGGCACTTATAATGAGACCGAATAGTAATGCCAATTTTTGCAAAATTAAATCAACTTTGAACCCAAATGACCATTATACATTTTTCTTGGGTTTTTAGAAATTTTGTCTAAGGAGACAGAATAAAAAGTATAATCAAGAGAGCCTCAAGAAAAGTTAAAATATAAAATAAGAATTTATCTTACGGTTAATGTTTATATTTAGTAGTTCCTCTCAAATATTAAGCAGGGGTCATGGAAGACACTAGAAGAAGAGTTTTTTTTTTCTTTTTCTCTTGTTTTTTAGGAAAACACAATTTGAGAAGATAAGAGGAATATTGATCAAGCATTTTTTGTCTTTCTAGTTTCTACTTCATGTTGGAACTTTGAAACTTGGTCCAATTAGCCTAAAGAAAAAAACCCACGATTCTTTGGAGCGATTTTATGTAAGTATAATCATTGGGCTATATCATGCAAATCTCATATTGATATTAAGATTACACTTCGTATTGACAAAAATTGTGATTTTTTATGTAATTTTGCAGTCTTTGTAATAAAAATCTATCAAGTTTGGGTTGTACTCTAGTTATAACGAGTGCCAACAACTGTATACCATATTCCATATAAATCATTGTCTTTTAATGATTGTCAGTTTCTATTGATATAATACATCATAGGTGTGGCAATGAAAAAAAGTTTACAACACTAGTCATTAGGTTCCACATATATGAACTACATCATTATTCTGAACATATGATTACATCCCACATATACGAAAGGAAAAATTTAAAACCAAAACCAAAAATTATGCACAACAATACATCATTATTTTCTAGGGTAGTTGCAAACGAGCTCATAACTCAAATATACATTGAATAACACCTTTTGTAACACTTTCATTAATGGAGGTTTGGATTACAATATGCAACCCTTTAAAATTATTGACACAACTAGGGCATTGATAATCATGTGACACGACACCGCCATACTAGGGTAGAGGAAAATAGGGTCATCCTAAGGCAACAATTTTTAAAGACAGTACTAGAATAAAATGAAATCCAATCTTTTATATGGTTAACCCTCTTGAAAAGTCACATTATTCAAGAGTTGAATCCCTTGACAAATAAGATGCAAAAGTTGGAGGTTGGGAGGAGGTGAAATGGAAGGAAATATCAATTTGTTTAAGAGCATAAAAAGAGCAATTGGAGAGAAGAGATGCAACAAAAAAATATGTTAAGGTTTGTACATAGAAATTTTATTAATAATTAACAAACAACAAATATAATTTCCATAGGCAACAACTCATGAGTCACAATAACTCATATGTTGTTTATGCTAGCCAACCTCTTTTTATGGCAGCTTTGAGATTAAAATAAAATCACTTTATTTGTAAAGGCCGACCTCCTTCATGTAGCAAAACACACACACACATAGAGAAAGGAAGATGGAGAACAACGATATAATTGTCTCCAAGAGGTGTGATTAGCAAGTTGAGGGGACACCAATTGGAGAGACATGACTCTTATGTCCCAGTAAGAGGATATAAATATGACAAACAACAAAATCCAAGAGGTCAATGAACAAGAAAATACATGTACAACATAGATAATCGATCCTTCAGTAGAAGTAAACATATAGCAGAGACAATCAAATAGCAGCTGAGGAAAAATACATATATAGTAGAGATAATTAAACAAACAAGGGTAGTCAAAATATAACAGATTGACTTATTTGTAATTTACCTTAATAGTGTGGTATGGAAAAAAGTAAAACCTAATAAGAATAAGAGAATTGAACCAATATGAACGAAATATAACAAGCAACAAACATTGATGGAGATGAAATTTGATATAAGGAATCAGCCCAAGATTATTGAATATCATCCCTATTGAGAGCAAATATACATCAAATCAAACAAACCTTACACACAATGGTCTCACTCAAGCATAGAGAACCTGAATACGACTTATAAATTGGCATGAAGTATCTATGGATCTAATCTATGACTTCTTGCTTATGAATAAAAATCATGTGTTTACAAGTATGCATGTATTTATTCCATATAAGTTGGGGGAAGTAAGATGGGGAGATGCAAATTACCAACTCCTTCAAACTAAATACGCCACCCAAAGGGATGGAATTGGTCATGGTTGGACATTCATGCATCTTGTGGGCCAAGAGGCAATTTGATTACCCCAAGGCATGGAATTTGTCATAGTTTGACATTCTTGTCGCTTGTTAAATAAGGGCAAGTTGGCATAATGTGAATGTTGCATGCTCTCAAGCTTAGTTTAACTAAGTAGTACACCACAAGGGATGGAATTGGTCATAATTGGACATTCCTACATCATGTGGGTCAAGAAGCAAGTTGATAACCCCGAGGAATGGAATTGGTTATAGTTGGAAATTTATGTCACTTGTGGGATACCCCATGGGATGGAACCAAACATAATTGGATGTTCTTGTCGCTTGTGGAATAAGGGCAAGTTTTCCATAATGTGAGTGTGATGTGCTCTCTAACTTGGTTTGACTAGGCAGCTTAGTAGCACTCTCTTGAAGCTTCTACCAAGATGAATTTATGTGAAAGATACCAAATATAAAACAACTAAGTTATTGGGCAATTTACTTGTAAACAAAGTATTTTCAAATATATGGAATCAATTGTAACAACTTAAAACATCATCAATTCATATATAGGAACAACAATTACAATTATATTAATTTCAAGATTAGACCTTCGATTTAGATTAGTGACTTACATATTAGACTGTCTTACAGCTTCTAGATGTTGATATAATGATCCACAATTTAGTCACAAAGACTCCACTCCTAATATTCTCAAACAACTGTCCTTAGTAGATATTCGATAATGCTTGCATTGGGAGGTGCAAGCATCAATCCTGCAATCTTTATGTAACTTATGCCTCAACACCTTTATTCGCTTGTGAGGATTTCTACAATCAACTAATGTTTATGCTCACCTCTTTCTAATCTGCTTGTGTGTTGGATGTTAATCGTTGTCGCTTGAGCCCTGTTGGAGATAAAGGCGAAGGCGAGTTCCATATTTTGCTTCCTTAATTCCACGTGTTTCCAACTTCCTCGTGCCTGTAAACAAGACGAATTGGATGAATCTATAACTAAATGAATATGCTCAGACAAAATTATAGCAATAGTAGGGGTAGCGCCCTACCTCGCTAGGTCTCCAAGGATGATCTTCCTAGCAAACCAGTTGTGCTACGCACTTCGCTATTTCACCAAGCATGTCATATCAGCACAAAAGCCTCTCCTTGAATAGGAGATTCAACATAGGTCAGCCAAGTCGGCCTTAGACATGAAAAAAGAATTTTAATTTAAAATTATTATTAATAAACTCCTAGGCCTGCCAAAGGTCAATTTTATTTCTTTAAAATTATTTATAAAACAAAGCAAAAGGGTGTCGTAAGCATCGCCTGGGTAGTCGACCAGCCCTTCTTAAATCAAGTTCATCACAGTCCTCTCATCCTCTAATTGCTTGACCTTAAGCAATTTCAGGTTGGGATGCTCAAAGATCTTTATTCCATTTCATTTAGCATCTAGACCTCTCATCCTCTAATTGCTTGACCTTAAGCCATTTCAGGTTGGGATGCTCAAAGATCTTTATTCCATCCCTTTTAGCATCTTCTAGTGGGAGCCATTTCCACTTTACTATGTATTTTGTAATAAACTTGTTCTTTAGCCTCTTCTTCCTTGCATTCAATATTGTTCTAGGTTCCAATATTTATTTGCCTTCGTAATCAAGTGGTGGTAATTCCATTGAAGGCATAATCTATTGTGGCAGGGCCTTCTTAAGGCACGAGACATGAAATGTATTGTGAAATCTATTGTTGGGTGGTAATTCCAACTCATAAGCAACATGTCCCACCTTTCTTACCATCAGATAAGAACCATAGAAGCCAAGTTTCAAATTTTCTACTCAACCTCCTTTAATGGATGATTGTTTGTATGGTTGCAGCTCAAAAACACCATACTAGCCACCTGAAACGTCTTCTTTGTTCGGTGTCAATCAACATATAGTTTTTGCTGGTTCTAAGCATGTTGCAACTTCTCCTTGAGAGCTACCATAATATCCTTGCTTTGTTGGACTAGACCAAACCCACTGTATGCAAAATAGATGGGCAATTACTCTAAATGAAATATTAATCAATCTAATTAACAAATCAATCTAAATGCAAACACAATGAAGATGACAAGTTTAAATGAAGAAAAACAATAAAGTTACCTTCACCTACCCAATGTAGCTTGTCTCCATTGCCCTCCTAGCTTTGGTTTCTTGAAATGTATGCTGAGCCCTCAGATTTCCAAATGAAGCCCTTTTGTTCAAGATGCTACCAAAGTGTGGAGATTATATGAATGAATGCAAAATGGTCTAAAACCTTGATAATGCAAATGGATGATGGAG
>MU225749.1:3036274-3093462 GCA_018584345.1 Thuja plicata
AAAGGGGATATAGTTGGGATGTGAGAGAAAGCATAGGGAAGATGTTCCTCCTACATTGACATAAGGGAGAAGAAGATGGAAGGGAAAGACACATGTCAAGTGTCTCACAAAGACCATGGAGAGGAAAGGGGAAGGACTTCTTCCTCACGGGGACTCTTGGTACAAGTGTCCCATGAGTCATCTTGGACTCTTAGAGGTGGCTTGAGAAGCTCCTTAAGAATAGGGATTACTTCTTGACTTGGTGTAGGAGAAGACATGTGATCATGAGACCAAGTCTTATAAGGCCACATAGCCCTTAATAATAGGACATGTGTGGGTGAGGAAAATGATTAATTATTAATTAATAATAATTAATTATTTTAGCCAAGGTGATGTGTAAGGTGACTAGGTTTATGAGGTGGACTAAGGGACTTAGTCATATTTAGTGATTGTGTATTTAATTAAATCACTTTTAATAGAACTAAATATGAAGACCTAGGATAAGAAGAATAGACTATAGACTATAGTGAATTTATGTAATAAATATAATAATTTATTAAACAAATAAAAGAAATAGACATTAATTAAATAATAAATATTTAATCAATTCAAGTCAACAATAATTAAATAATAAATATTTAATTAATTGATTAATTAACG
The DNA here is from genome assembly GCA_018584345.1 of Thuja plicata. Taxonomy (NCBI): domain Eukaryota; kingdom Viridiplantae; phylum Streptophyta; class Pinopsida; order Cupressales; family Cupressaceae; genus Thuja; species Thuja plicata. Next base: position 3,036,914 of record MU225749.1, read on the forward strand.
AAGCCATTTTTTAGTGTATACACCCACAAAATAAGTATTATCATAACTTTAGAGTGCCTTAAGGGCGACATACCAATTAACATGTGATGAGTGGTATTGTAGCAATACTCACCCAAATGCAACCACTTAATCCATGTTGTCAGTTGACTTTAATATTGATTCTCAAGTATCACTTGATCCACTTGTTAACTGTTTCAATTTGTCCATCTATTTGTGAATGGTAGCTGATGCTAGGTGTCAAGTTTGTCTCTGTCAAACAAAATACTTCTTGCTCAAACATACTAAGGACCCTGCTATCCCTATCACTTACAATTGCTTTAGGTAATCCATGAAGTCTGAAAATCTCTTTAAAAAATAGATCTGCCACTTACATTCTCTAAAATCTAATGACATCGCATGAAAAATGAGCATACTTTGTGAGTCTATCCACCACTACATATAAAGAATCCTTACCTAGGACCCTTGGCTCTCCCATTCTAATTTGGAATTGGCAAAGGTTGCAACAACTCTATTGGGAACACCTGCTCCTTGTTTTGTTGATATTCTTTGCATTTTCTTACATGTTGCATTACATCCCTTTTTATATGCTTTCCAAGAAAAAAGTTCCCTCACTTGTTTATATGTTTTGTAGAAACTTGGATGACCGACAAGTAGTGTATCCTAGCAAGCTTTTAAAATCCTTTCCTCCAATTCAAATTCACCTATCCTTTGTAAAGAATCAAGTCATCAACTATTTTGAACCTATCATCTTGCAACTTGCTTGCACAATATTATTAGCAAATGGATTTTTGACATACTCAACTGTAATTAGTGACCTCCAATTAGCAAATATATCATAGATAGAATGTAAATGAGGCTTTCTAAACAAAGCATCAAGTCTCACGTTATTATTACCCTCAAAGTCAATCACGGGCCTAAATTGTACTTACCCACTTTTGCTACGTATCACCTAAATTTTACTTACCCACTTTTGCTACCTATCATTCTTACCCACTTTTGCTACGTATCATTCGAATATCTTTGATTAAGGAAATATTTCAAACTGTTATGACCAGTCTTAACCAAAAACTTGTTGCAAACCAAATATTGTCAACCTCTTTGAGCTCCCTACTCTCATATGCTACAGGGTGTTTATTTTGCATCAAAACCACCCCCATTCCCTCACCAAAGGCGTCACATTCCAAATGAAAGGAAGTGAAAAATCTGGAATTGCCAAGACCGAGCACAATCTCATTATTTCTTTGAGTTTATCAATGACTTTTTGAGTTGATGGAGTCCATACAAATGCTACCTTCTTTGTTAGATTTGTTAAGGCGCGGCAAGTTGTGGAAATCCACTTACAAACCTTCTATAGTAATTGCATAACCAAACAAATCCTCTCAGCTACGTCAAATTGCTTGGATTGGACCAATTTTGAATGGCCTTGATTTTGTCATATCTGCACTCACTCCCTATTCACTAATTTTGAATCCTAAATACAAGATTTCTTGCAGCCCAAACTCACACTTTAGATGCTTTGGGATAAAAAGAATGCTTCTCTAAAAATACTCAACACCTCGTCCAAGTGTTTTAAATGGTCTTCCCAACTTTTGCCATCAAAGAAGACTAACCAAAGAAGATTGAAACATTGTCTTGTGTACATCCTCATCCCTGACTTTGATTTAGTGGTATCCTAAAAACAAAACAATCTTGGATAAGTACCTTGCTTCGTGAAGCTCATTGATCAATTCATCACTTCGTGGTATTAGATAGTGGTTCTTAATGGTCCTCTTGTTGAGAGCTCAATAAATAATACACATCTTCATACTTTCATCTTTCTTCTTGACTAGCACTACAAAAGATGCAAAACGGCTGAAACGAAACCTGATGTGTTACATCTAGCAGTTCTTTGATTGCCTTCACAATTTCTTCCTTGTATACCTTTGCATGATGGTAGAGAGTGATCATTAATTGTTTTGCTCCTTCATGCTCAATGATATGCTAGAAACCTCTATTAGAGGGCACTCCCGAGGGAATATCTATGTATTTCACACGCTACATCACATAACTGAATTTTGCTAGGAAAATTCAAATAAAATAATAGAATTTTATTTATGAAGTATTTAATTCAAGAGACAAGTGTGAATATTAATTCGAATTGCTTTCCTTTCCATTCTACATCTCAAAAAAAAAAAATAGTGCATTATAAAAATATTGTATCAGTGCCATACAGAAACACTGTCTCATGACATCGTAATACTGCCCCATTCTCAAAGTCTTGCAAGAACAGATACCATTCCATCTAACATATATGATACAAGAGTCAGCCTAGCATCACAAGTTACAAAATACATTACTCACTCAATGATTATTAATATTTCTACTCACTAAAAGATCATTAATATTTCTACATTGCAATTAGCAACAAATTAGAAATGTTTAATCATCTACCAAAGAGTGAGGGTGGCAAACTTATCTAAGGCTAAAAAACCAACCTTCCAAATCACATAATGATCTTAAGAAGAAAAACCCTTGAAATTTTATCATCTCATTATTTCTTGACCAATGTAATAGCATAACAGTATGAATGAAAAGGATACTGTTATTTAATCAATGGATGAGCAAGACTGAAGTAACAGCAGAAAACAGAGTAGCCTCAACAAAAATTTATGTCCTCCACTAAGAGCTGACAAATTTGTTGTGAGTATCACTTAAGATTGTCTGCCCTTCAAACAGTGAAATTAATGTAAATAACAAAACCCCCAGATACACAGTACATGCAACCTTGAGTGTTTCATACAGCTTTGAGTGTTTTAAATAAAAATTTCAGTCCAAAAACAGGTCATCATACACGATCGGTCCATCGGCTTACTGGCATCTTCTACCTGTTATATGGATGATACCTACCACCACTTCGGCTACCACCATAACCTCCACCATAGCCTCCACCAGAGTATCCTCCATAACCCATACCACCATACCCATCAGGGTCATAACCACCACTAACACCATATCCACCAACATAACCAGCTCCAAAACCACCACTACCATAACCTCCACCATACCCACCAACATAAGCACCTCCATAACCACCACCATAACCAACGGCTGATCTGTGCCCACCTATGTATCCTCCATAGCCATCATACTCATAATCCTCTTGGCCAGCTCCATAACCACCCCTTCCGGAACCAGCACGAGAAGAACGGGAATCTTGCATTGCATTTTTTGGTTCTGCTTTCTTGACCTCAACCTGAAATACAAAGCTGGCAATACATTCTTCAACATCTAACAGACTGGGAAAAAACAAAATCTAAAGCAAATAAAGACTAAGACATAAACCTGCCTGCTTTCCATCAAATTCATGAGTCTTTCCTTGGGTAAGGATGTCTTCAACTGTTTGCTCGCTATCAAAAGTCACAAACCCAAATCCTCGTGAACGGCCTGTACTATGGTCTTGCATAATTTGTGCCTCAACAACACTGCCGTAGCTTTTAAAATAATTCTTGAATTCCTCTGTTAATTACAAGGAATCGATTATAAATATTTATATTCTGAAGAATATGAATTTTCCCAAATGACAGTTTTACTATAAAGAAGCCGTTCTGTACGTAGTGAGGTTTTTATATGTAATGTTTACCTTCAGAAACCGAAGTGGGCAAGCCACCAACAAAGAGTTTCTTTGTCTTTGGCCCCTTAAGCAAGTCCATGCTTTCTCTTGGAACTGATCGCTTCACCTCAACCTAAATGTTGGTAAAAACGAGTAAACATAATATAAGTGGCCAAACTTTAGCATACAAAACTTGCTAAGAATGCCATTATTCATAAGAATATTACTGATGTTCAATTTCTAAGAATAGCTAAACAGAAGGCATCTCAATATATTAAAGATCTAAAATACAATACCAATTACCACAGATATGTGAAAATGCATAAGGGGGTAGGAAGAAGTTTGAGACTTATTTTGCATTGACATGCTATGCACAAAATTGATGAAAACAGAGATTTAGTAGAGAAAAACAAATTGCTTAAGATACAACGATATGGGTAATTGTAGGTGGATTATTCAGGTTTAAAAAGATAAATCCCACACTGCAAGAGAAGACATGTAAGAGGCTTAACCAGTTCATTAAAGGATCTCTATTATAATTAGCCCGCTTGAAGTGAAAAACTTGATAAATGGAAAACTGTGGCTTTATCAAACAACGATGTCATTGTCCAGCATAGATGATTGAATGAACAATAAAATTTAGAGTAACGAACATCAATTTGTGATGCATTTATTTTGAACTGCATTTAAGCCAGTTTATACAAGAGAATGACAAGTAAATGTGTAGACAGTCAAAAATAGTGATTCAAGAAGAATGTGAACTTAGCTTGTTGGGATCCATACACAGAGTGAAATCATGCAACTCAAATATTTAGCACTTTATAAAGAATCAGAATGAACTGAACGCATAAAAAGTCAGATAGTTTGTGGATTACAAATGAAATATACTGGCAAAATCTAAGAAGCCAAGTCATTTAACAGGAAAAAGAAGAGAAAATTACTTTTAGTGACCAAAGGGCAGACCATAGTAAATCAGCGACCAAAGGACAGCACAAATTGAAAAGCAGGGAAGGAGAATGATATCTTCCCAAAACTGAAAACTGTACCCAACAGTGTAATTCTTAGCTAAGGAAACCTGATTAGAACAGTAACCAAAGGAAGGATGGAGACACATCCCCTGCCCTGCAAGCAGGCGTCTCCTTCCCCTAGACATTTCAAAGACAACAGGATGTCAAGGGTACATGCCCCACCGTCCCCCCGTCTGGAAACTTGCAGGAAATGGGGTAAATGCTACAGGCCGTTTGGGGATGCTTAGCTGTCCCCCCTGGCTGGGGACTATTTCATTTTTAAAAAACAAAAAACAAAAAGCTTTTTTTCCTTCCAGTGTGGTGTGGGGGTCCCACGAGCACTCCCACACCACACTGAAACCCTAAAATGACCTACAAAAATTACAGCCAAAACAAAACACCAGCCCAGCAAACTATTTTGCCAGTTTTTCTCTTTCATTTGCTCAGTTTTTGCTCCTAGTTGTGAGAGTTTGGTTCTTGGAGAAGAGATCGGGCTGATTTAGAGGAGAGATAGGACTGATTAGAGGAGAGATATTGGACTGAGTAATGTTTTGCTTCAAGTTTGAAACAACTTCTCACCTGAAAATTTGAAGCTATGGCCAAGGTATGTCAATTTTTAGAGTTTTCTAAGTTTTTAGCTTTTTAGTAGGTTTGTAGAATGAAAAATATTTTCATTGATTTGGTTTCAGACTTTCAACCATAAACAAAAACACCACAAAGTGAGCAGCAGCAATAGTGACAGTTAAGAGAGTAGTGAAAGTGAAAATGAAGTGAACAAAATATCAGTAGATCCTTTCTTTTACTTCTGAAATCGAACCTCAACTGTCATTCCACAAGACAGTTATGCATGGCCTTCACCTTCTCTTCAAAAATTTGCAAAAAACCCTTTCAACCCCCAAATAACATTGCTTCAGTTTGCCACAAATGTGACCGCCAACAAGGGTAAAAATAAAAAGGGCAACAGGAAGTGGCTTTGTCATGTTTACAACACTCATTATCATGGAAGCTATACTAGGGCTACAGCTACAAGCCATCAAGTGGGTAAGAGTGGAAACAGTGTTAGCGTTTGTGACATTGGAACAGTAGGTTATAATGGCAAAGTTAGCTGTAGTGAGTGAGGACAAAATCTTTACAACTCACAATAAGAAACAGTCATCAACTGATTTGCATGCCTCTTCCAACCTATAATTTGGAGAGAGTTCTGAAAGGAAGAGGATGGCCATTGCCATTGCCAGTGAGAAAAATTCAGCAATGGAGTTAATGAATATGCAAAAACGTGAACAAACAAATCATTCAATAGACAATTTTTTTTATGCACGTGCTCTTCCATTTCATTTGGCAAGGTCACCTTATTTCAAAACTATTTTGAGAGATATATTGACAATTGCACCCTCATATGCCCCCCTTGGAGAACATTGATTGTGTATCTCCAACCTTGACAAACAATATTCAAAAGCGATCATGATGATGGAGGAGATGACACAAACATGCAATAGGACTGGTTGTTTCATTGTCATGGATGGGTGGATTGATATTCGACATACACCGCTCATTAATATTATTATTACATGCCTTGTTAGTCCATACTTTCTTAGAGCTATTGATTGTTTTGGGAAATTTAAGGATGTTGATTTCCAGTTTGCCATTTTGAAGGAAGCCATAGAGGAGGTTGGGCCTTCTAATGTTGTGCAGGTTGTGACAAGTTCAACTCGTGTTTATAAGTTAGCTGGTTTGATGATTGAGAGCACTTATAAACATATTTTTTGAATTCCATGTTGTGTACATGTTTTAAACAATGCTTTGAAAGACATTGGCAAAATAGATTGGGTGAAAGTGACAGTGGCAAAAGCTAGAGACATACAAATGTTTGTATGTGACAATCATACTTGAACTATTTGGTCTTATTCAGACAAGAATTCCTCAAACCAATTAAGAATAGATATGTTAGCTATTGTATTTTGTTGGAGAGGATGTTGGAGGTACAATTCATGGTTATTTGTGGAGACTGGAAAAAGTGGGCTTAATCAAAGATAACAAAAAAAGAGAAGGCAGTGAGAGGAAAAGTACTTAATGACACCTTTTGAGTTTGTTACAATTTATTTACTGTGTATTTTTTAATTTTTACATTTTAAAAGTTGCTTGTAGGTATATTTTCTCTATCATATAACCAGTTGTGGGGCTAATCCACTATGCATATACAAAATTTCCTAGCCTCAAAGCGATCTATGAGACTTTTGATAGCACGCTTGATCAAATGAAACAAGCAATTCATCAAAAGGATCCTGAATTGCACTTCTATAAACAGCATACTAGGCCTATTGTCACAAAGAGGTGGAACACAATGAACACCCCTCTTTATATGCTTGCCTATGCTCTTAGTCCAAAGTGGAATGCACCTAGACTTGGCTGAATGCTTCCTTCTGCGGATGAAGAGGTGATAGAGGGGCTTATAGCAGCCCTTTGTAAAATGTATAACAATAAGTAAGAAACCATTCTTTGAGAGCAGTGGCTTCAGTTTGTCGATCTTTGAGGTCTTCCATTCAGCAAATCAAAGGCTAGGACAAAAAGCGCCACTATCGAACCATCCCATTCAATGGTGGAAATTTCATCAGAAGAACACACTGAATTTGAAACAACTTGTCATTCGTTTGCTCTCACAGATTGCTAGTTTCTAAACTGCAGAGAGGAATTCGTCTGCCTATCCATTCCATTAATAGAAACAAATTTACTTCAAAATGCGCTAAAAATTTAGTTGCAATTCATACTGCGTTGAGAGTTCAAGGCTGACACGCTTACCAAGTATCAAAAGGGTCCAGCAGCACAATGGGATGTTGATCCTGAAAATGTTAAGTAGATGTTGATCCTGAAGATTTTTTGTGGACTATTATATTTCAATGTTAGAGAATTTTGGGTACTTGTTTGGACTAGACCATAGGCCATGGTTTTTGATGTTTGAGACTACTGCACTTTATTGAAATTTATTATGCTGTTATACTACTGCTCTCATGATTTACTTACATATTGTTAGTTATCAGTTATTGGCACATCTCTCTTTCTCTCACTATAATATATTTATGTATTTTGAAAAATGGCCCTCGGACTGCCTCCTTATAGAACATAGCAACAATATCAATTATCGACTCGCATTTCATGGAGGTAGCAGCAATATGATTCAAGAAAATTGTCATGGGGAGTAAAAACTCCAATTTGGTAAAGGAGACCCTAAGCCTAAAAGGGGATATCTTCGCCACATATTTCACATACTGTCCATACACCCCGAGCTGTACTGGATTTGAACATGTGCCTCCTTTATAAGACAAACACCCTTCACCACAAGCTGGCTCAAGCTGTAAATGATATGAAATGAGGATGCAATGCAGAATAGAATGAAAAAGGAATTTAACACAACTCACAGTTCTTCCATCCAAGGTGTGAGTGTCGTGGATGACAGAGTCGACAACGGAAGGATCGGAATAGGTCACAAAGCCAAATCCGCGAGGGTGACCAGTGCCTCGATCTTTCATTATCACTGAGTCTATTATTTCCCCATATTTTTTGAAATGCTCCACCATTTTCTCTGCGCCACCATTAACAATGTGAAAACCCTAAAAACCAAAACCATATTGCAATCCAAAAAAAACTTTTTTTTTAATCACAAATACCTGTAGTGGTTTCCCATGAGAGTCCTCCGATGAAAAGTTTTGCTCTATATGAACAAAAAGGATGTTTATGTTAGCGAATGACCAACTCCAGAAGCTACTCTATTCCAACCTATGTTATACTATGCTATGAGCTTTCCTAAAAAATCCAGAGCTAAGGCAATGAGAGGCAACTAACCCTGAAGTTTTCATGGTGTTGTTGTTGGAATCCTTATCACTCCCACTCCCTGTCTTGAATTTATTTTTATTGCTACTAGTATTCCCTACTCTTCCCTCGCCTTTCTCCTCATTCCTCATACTCTGTAAAAATCTGCAGCAGTCAGACCGGATACTTAATCGTTTCCAAACTATTTATACAGGTACGAATCGCGCCTCTTAAGATTCTAGGGTTTGCAGTCGCGTAGACTTAAAAACTAGCAACGAAATCAAGTCTATACTACCTAATCGTAAGGAGAAGAAAATATGTAAGAGATTAATTCAAAATCTTAATCGTGTATTTATTTAAATTAAAAATTGGTAAAACCCAACAAGTATATTCGCGGAGTAAATATGTGGTAAATTCCATGTGATTTTGAAATGGTTGAAATAATTTTTGAGTGATTTATTTAGACCATAATTCAAAATAAATGTTGCCATTTTTAAGGCGATTATAACTCTATGAATAGCATGCCATTACGATGGTATTGACAAAATTAGTCTTCATATATAAAAAAATAATAATGGTATTGCAGTATATCGATCAACCATAACATACCTCTAAAGTTTTAAACAATTCCCTATTAGAAACAAATAATTTAGTATGACGACAAAAATACTAGCTATAAATGTCTCACAAATAAATTGATGATGATTTAACATGCATTTGAAAATAAATTATAAATTTTAGGCAAGTTTGACCCTTGCAAGCATTAAGATTAGCCACTTATAACTTTTCTCTCTCATTCACATCCATGGACCTTTGGGTGAAAACTCATTGGCAACTAAACCTCATGATATATAAGGAGATTTTTTGAAAAAATAAGTGCACCCTTAGCAAGCTATGCTTTTTAGTTTATTGTTTAGACATTTCCTAAGATAAATTGCTAGTTTTAAGTCTATGCGATTGCAAACCCTAAAAATTTAGGAGGTGTGATTTGTACCTGTATAAATAGTTTGGAAATGATAAAGTATCCAGTTGACTATTGTTGATTTTTGAATCTTCATAAAATTTGGGAAATGTTTGTTTAGGATAACTTTCTTGAGTTTCTTATATGCCTAGTGTTTTTGATTAAAAAAGCAGCTAGGGGGCTGACCCAAACACATAAACCATAGCTAGCACAAGAAGTGTCAGACTACCAGCACAAAACCAACAGCAGCACACCCTCAGCCTATCCCCTTCTTAAAAACCAAAAACTAGTGACCATAGGCCCCAACTTCACCACAAAATTGGTAACCAGTCTGTGATCACTGACATACCCCAACTTCACAATGAAATTGGTAACCAGACTATAAACAGCAGTAGCAGTAAAGTTCATCAAAGTCTTACCATTAGCAAAAAACCAGAAAACAGTCTTACGACCATCGTAGATATTAAAAAAAAATACTATTAAAAACAGGCCCATATCGGTCATCCACCAGAAGCAGCAAGAGACAAAAGACATCAAAAAGAACATAAGGAAAATCACTTGGGGTTTTTCCCCCACCATTTAGCAATAGCTTCAGCCAGTCCCCAACAAGAAACTGAAAGAGCTTCCCATCATTCTTTTCCTTATCCAAATTCTTTGAATTCTCCAGGCGAAGGAGCTGAAGAGTCGTAGCCGCAGAATGCATAACTTTAACTGCGAAATCCGCAACTCTGTTGAAGCTCTCACCCAACTCCTTGATTTCCTCCTTCATCATCTGAAGGTCATTTTTGGATCCCAAATCCTGAATTAAGTCCTTGATCCGCTTAATATCCCCCTTCATTTGATTCAGGTTGGCCTTAACCTCCTTGTCACATTCCTCTGGGCCCTCATCCTTATTCCCCCTTGTTTCCTTCTTAGCCGCATTAACCTCCCGTTGTCCTAAAGGTGAGGTAGCGGTGAGCGGTGACTCTGTCATCTATTCTCCCAGCACATTCTGAGAAATCAACCGTGGGCAATTTAAAACTAGCTGAAATCTTGGAAGATTCCTGGCTTTTCTCACCTCCCTCCTTAGTTGGGGACTCTTTGCCTTTGCCTTTATCTAAGTTGTCCTCCTTAGTTTTATTTTTTTCCCTTTCTTTTTGTCTTCGCTACTTCCTTTTCTCCTCCCTTCTTCCTCCTCTAAATCCCCCTCTTCATCTTTTGCCTCCAGATATCTCTTCCTAACCGCCTTATGTTTAACCCGAGTGTTGGATGCAATCATGTGAGACCTCCTCCTGCTATCTTTGTCATCCTCATCCTCCTCCGAGACAATGTTAATTTGAACTTCTCTCCCCATACTAGCTTTTTCTCGGTGAGCGTTCTTAGGCTTATTCTTCGTGGGAGTAGGCATTTTCGAGGATGAGGTAGGTTGAGACAGGGAAGCCACAATCTCATTAGGATCATTAGCGGTGGGGGTAATAATTTCTTGCAAAGTAACAAATCTGGGAGGGCACAAAGCACGGTGGAAATTGTAAAGACGCAGGATGAGGCCTTGATGGAGAATGCAGAAGTTATGCTTCATTCTTTTCTTCTCCCTCACATCAACCACATATGCTTCCAACGAGTGCAACAGAAAAAAAGGAAAGGAGATTTCTTCATTGTACCAAAAATGGTTTAACAGAGGGAAGTGATAGTTGTAACAAGTCCCAAACCTACCTTCTAAAGTAAGGTACTTCATAATAATCAAACATACCTGGTTCCAGGGATCAGGCAAGGCGACCCATTTAAACCCACCACAGAACCGAATAGGAATCTCCATCTTTTTGAAAAATATTTTGACACTCGTATCATCCCTGCTCTTAGACACCTTCTTCCACTTCCTTCCCTCCATAGATAGCCCCGTGGCTTGGGCAATAACCTCTTTATTTATTTCAAAGGTTATATCATTAATGGTAACCTTGCATTCCTCCCAAGAATGCACCAACTAAATAATCTCATCACTTCCCTCCATGGCTTTCATGTAAGGGTAAAGACCTCCTTCCTTCAGGTTCGTAATAGCACACATGTTCTTGAGAAACCCAACTTCAATTTTGGGCAGTTCCACATGGACCATATTGCCACCCATCTCAATGTTGTTCTCAGAAAGCAGCTCCTCTTCTCGGGGCTCCAACGACATCACAACCCAACTATCACCACACAGACCAGCCCTAGGCCAACCCCAATTCAAACAGACCTCGCAACACACCCAACTCAAACAACCAGAGTTGCAGAGAACATAATTCCAATTAGTGCTAATGCTAATTGCTTTAATTACAAGATGGTAATTCGACCCATAGGAGGTACTATTCACATGGGTAGTCGTAATGAAATCTATGCAAGCCCATGGGAATAAATGATTGCATATCCTAGAAATAAAATGCCAATAAACCCTGACTGTCTTATCAAAAATCCCAAGTCTCGTGCCAATCTCTGTGTCAATATTGCTCTTAAAAGTGCTTGTACCATCAACAGAAAAGGTAATAATGACACATCTAATCAATAAGTTACTAAAATTAAGTATTTGTCCAATTTCACTTTTGAAATTTGAATCCACACTGTGTCTCGTAACTTTACAAGCCATCTTTTTCCTCCAATAAGTATCATCCTTGTACCTCATCATTTAATGGCATTATTCCTTTCTTTCTCAACAAGAAAAATAGTGTGCTTTGTCAGAGAATTCAAATTTCTCCAGCACTTTGCCCCGTGCACAGATAAACCAGTGGCCGCCACCGCATCCGCCACCACATTTCCTCCTCTATAAATGTGTTGCAGCCTAAATTCCTCTAACCTAGGGAGGAACATCCAGATGTCCTGCAGCATATTAGACATGTTCTAGCTGGCCTTGTAGTTTCCCTTGACCAGCTCAATCACTATTTTTGAGTCACCTTCAATGATCAATTTCTCGATACCCACAGTAACTGTCATTCTAAGCCCCCATAATAAGGCAGATATTTCTGCCACATTATTGGTACCCAGTCCAAGATTAACTGCATACGCTATAATCATCTTCCCTAGGTAATCTCTAATAATACCTCCTCCCGTAGCAACCCCCCCACAGGCAGCCCCATCAAAATTTAGCTTAAAGAACGTATCTTCTGGGGGGGCCAATGAGTATGCCTAGTATTCATTTAGTACTTGCACTTTTGTTTGTAACAAACAATAAGTAAATACAAGCATTGGTGATTCAATAAAATACAAGTGATAATTTATTTATTATTTTATAATATAAAATTCCTCCTATTTATTTATCTACTTCACTTCATTATTACAAATGAAATCAAATAGTGGGACATTGAGTCCCTAAGGATCTAGATTCAATCATTTTTTTGTTCATTATGTGTATTTAGTTTCATTTTACATAAAAATATGATACCAAAATGGTTAGCATTGAGTCTTTGAGGGCACATCATGAGCTTAACACAACATTTTTTATTTTTTATTTGAGAGAGATGTGGATCAAGAGGTAGTTTCTTCAAAGTGGTGCATAGTTTTTGTTGTGCCTCATACTCATGTGCCACTTTACCACTTGGAAAAATGGGGACCTCCTTTTGTTTTATTAAATTCCCTAATGGTTTTCCCCTTTAGTGTTTTCTTTTGTTTCCCTCTATTTCTTTTGTTTTGGTTGTGTCAAAGCTTAGTATTTGGTCCTTCATTATTCTCCTTTTTTCCTTAGGATAGAGAACCCACAACCCTCAACCTTCATTTTTCTTCCTTTGGTTTTTCTTGTGTGTTGGCATTGGGCTTTGGGTTGACAATGTTCAATTGCTTCCAAGTGCATCTTCTAAGTTTGATCCCTAAGCCCTAACCTTGTTTTCCCTATCAATCATCAAATTGTAGGTGTCTAGTGTGACAAGAGAACACCAAAACCCCCATCCATAATATCGATGTCTCATGTGTGTGGTACCTTCTTTGCCCCGACCTTCAACCCTCGCCTATAATTAATCCAAGAGATCACTTACTTACATAGGACACTTCCCTATATATATATATATAAAGAGAGATATTATAAAACCATTTTCACCTTTGTTCATTATAGAATTGAGCATCCTAAACCCTCAAGAACCTCATCAACCATTGAAATGATTTCCTGAGTTCTTAGTGTCTATAATTTGGCAGTTTTTCATATGCACACTCCTCAAAACGATTTGGTGTTATTTTTACATGTTTTAGGTTGGTTCATTTACATGTTGCCTCTATGTTTTCCTTGTTTTGGTTTATTTTTTTGTTCTAGGGTTGATTCTCTAGGGTTTTCACATCTTTTATTTGTTTTCCTTTACAAGTCCTTGTAAAAGTATCCCTTTCCATTCCTCGTGTGTCACAGCTAGGCTCTTTTAGCTTCTTTGTTTTTGCCTCAATTAATCTCTAATATCACGTGTGTCATCATGTCCCTTCGTGGGATAGCCTAGGGTTTGCTGGAAAAACTCCTTTAAAAGTTGTGAGAATCTGACCTAGATGTTAGAGTTTCAAAATTGAAGTTACAATATGAATGCAAAACTTGAAACATAAAAAATGCATTCATTGTGATATCTAAGGAACAAATAGAACAACAAGTTCTTGGAGGATTGAACCTTGGGAATCACCTTTACAAAAGAGTAAAACATAAGATAAAAGGTGATTTAGTATCCTTGATTCGCGGTGAATAAAGTCATATGTTGTAGACTTGGAAAAACAAACTTCAGAGGTGATCAAGTCTTCTAAGTACATTTAGTCAAAACACTAAAAAATAAACCCTCAAAGCCCAATCCCCATAAAAATATAAAAATCTTAAGTGTTGCAAACATTAGGGATTGAAAGGTAATCTCTTGATGTTCATCAAATTTGGGAAAACTTATACCTTACCACTGATCCCAATCCTAATATAACCTTTGACCATCAAACATCAGGCTTCAGGGGTGTCAATTCACTTTTTTGGTTTTGAAAACATTCATCTTAAAACTTTGATCCATGGCCCTACCAAGTAATGTTGTTTTACCAATTATTGCACTTTGACGATCAAAAATTTCATGTTCAAAGTTACAATGATTAAGGAAAGTAATATAGGAAAGATTGATCCTCGACCTCAACACATAGTCAATGTTGTTTTTGAGCCTCGATTGTCTGGAGTTCATGGTTCTAATTCTCAGAGCCTTCCAACAAACACTTAGGAATGATCCCTTATCTCAACTTGAACATGATACTGCATTTTCTTAAGCATGTAAACTTGGTTTTAGTTTGGAACATTTTATGATGTATATAATATATCTTGTTGATGATATTAATGAATATTGGTTGATATTATATGTCCTCCTAACTTAAGTTGTTTATCTTGTAGAAGAAGTAATGTCAAAGGAGAAGGTTGCCAAAGAAACACTAATGAAATACTAATTCAAAGGCTTCTTTCCTCCCTCTGAGATTTTATTTATTGATAGGGGGATCACATGTGCATACTTAGGTCACGTTAACATATCAAAATTGTTAGAGTAAAAAGGTATTTTCACTTATTAATTAAATCACTATTGATTTAATTATTAAGTCACCTTTTCACTTATTAATTAAATCATTATTGATTTAATTATTAAGTCATTTTTTATCTCTAGTTCACTTAAGCTAAACTTTAGGCATATAATAATTAATTCTATTATTAATTATTATCATGCAACCTAGGTTTCTCCACCTTCTGGTGTTCGATCTCCTTTATAAGGATTTCTCTCTTTGTTATTATTAATTATTTTGCTTTTGTAACAAGTTATTTTGCATATAATGGATCTTGGTGATTGAATTCTTTGAATTCTAACATAGTATCATAGCCTTGCTGTTGCAGCCCGTTCTTATTTTTTTGAAGATTTTTTGGAGCACCAAGGGTTTCAAGTTTTTAGAGTTTTTTTGTGTGGATCTGGGGTGGAGCTATTTTTGGAGCACTTTGGGCACAAATTGACCTCGCGGTTGTGCTTAAAATGTCCAAAAACCCCTATTTCCATATAAGGCACATCCAATTTGGACATAGTTGCATTATGAAGCAAAAAAATTTCATGTAGGCCTATTTTTGGCACACATATCGAGGCAAAAAAAATATAAAAAAATACACGATTTTTGAGGCGGTGGCAAAAAAAATTATTATTTTTGGGCCATTTTTTACCCTCTTTGGTTTTTTGCTCGTATCTTGAGCAAACGGAGGCGAAATTGGGCAAACGAGATATCGTCGGAAAGCTGGTTCCAAGCCCAATCTAATTTTCTAGGTTTATTTTTTTGATTTTTTCATCTTCCAAGGTTGATTCAGTCAAGCTTAGAGGATCCAATAAAGGACTGTCCAAACTTGCAGCCAACAATAAGAACAACACAGTGGAAACCACACAACATAAGATATATCAAAATCAAACATAATTCTCATAATTCTCATTACATGAAACATGTCGAGCTATAAGGCCTTCCCGGTTAGGTCCAATTACATCAACAAATTCATCAAGATCTCGTAGGATCCAATTTTATCCATCTATCTTATACCTAAGTGGAAGAAACCAGATCTGAAATTGTGCTCGCAAGCCACCAAGCACTTTGCAATCTGTCTACCCACTTACAACTATATGAAACAACTTACAATATTTCAGCTTATCATCTTACTCTTCTATTCTCTATCTATCTTCCCATCATTTCCTCTCCCTTAAACATCAACCTAGACTTTCTTTTATACAACACAGCCACAAGTCGGCTTGTAAACAATTATTAAATGCACCAGTTGGCTACAAATAATAACAAAATACATAGGAGAACACATCAACCTAGATTTAGGTCCATACAATATCTAATGCCACAAATCTGCATGCCTTGGAACTCAACACGAACCCAATGACCCCCTCAAATCATGGATGTAATCTCCAATGTCCGCCCAATCCATAAACACAAGTCAGTGAACCCCAACAACCAGTCAGTAAACAAGCACACCGAGAGCCAGACCACTTGGTGAAAGATACAACCGATTAGGACTCCATCGAATAGACACCACCAAGTAATATGCTACCAAGAAAGATACCACCGAGTTGCACACATCGAGCAACTACCACCGAGCAGTGTACCTTGAGTAGAATATCACCAAAAATAGCAACACCGAGCACCACCAAGTCCAGTCACCGAGTCCAATAGTGAAGCGATACATCTTCCAACTGAGAAATGCCACCAAAGTGACCAAGCACCTTAGGTCTCTAACCAAGTTAACTACTAAAATATAAATCAAACCAAAACATGTTTTTGGTGACACAGGATTGCCAACTACCCCAGGATGCTCCTGCATTAGGCATTGCAGGCGCGAAAAAATGTTCTTAGTAGTTGGATGGACATATGTTGGGATTCAACACGTAGATCCCAAACTAGTTCATGTCTTCCAAGTCCTCAACTGACACACTCTTTCCTCAGTTCTTCTTCTGCTTCCTTTTATCACTAGTACTTGGTGATTTATCTTCATATCTCTGCACACCCATGTAAGTATCAACCACTTCAACCATTTTAGATCTGCTACCAATGCTCAGGTTCCTCTTACCAAGCTCTGCATCCTTCAAAGGAATCAAAATAGACTTCTACCCATGCTTCAGTATATTAAAGGAATTTCTTTTACAGTCATGAATAACCTCTCTATCATACTGCCAAGGTCTTGTAAAACATGACAAGAACTCATCTCCATAATGTCGCATAATAATTCATCTCTATGGGTACCAATGTAAAAACTCACCATGCACTGCTTTTCACCTCTACTGCATGACCAACATGTAACCAACTTATCCTATAAGGAAAAGGATGCCTCAACCTTTTCAAATGAAGTTTCTGAACCATCTCCTCAACAACTAAGTTTTCAGTACTTCCTCCATCAACAATCACCTTACAACATTTACCACCATACTTGCACACCAAGTTCTTCCTCTAACAAGAATCAGCTTGCTTCGAGGGAAACAAAGTTCTCCTAAGTAAAATATTCACACCCTCCACCTCAGATTCATTCTCAACAACCTCATTCACCACAGCATTTCGGTGAGTACCGACCTTCTTATCTGTATGGGTACATTCAAATGACCAATGTCCTTCCTCACCATAGTTGTAACAAGTACCTCTGAATACACCTCTACCTATTTTTCTCCTTGGTTTACCAGGTTTTGGTTCATCCCCAACTCTCAATTTATCCTTCACCGACTGTTCTTTCTTCTCTTTCCCTCGGGAATTACCATAATGTCTTCTCTTCAACTTATCTTCTACCTTCAGTGCATACTGATAAGCATCCTCTACCAATTCAATCTTCAACATACCAATCTCATCTTGGATATTGAATTTCAAACCATTAACATACCTCGCCACCTTTTCCTTAGAAAGTTCCCTATGCCCAGACCGAATAGTCAACTTGTAGAACTCCTCGGTATAATCTTCCATAGTCATCTCCTTTTGTTTCAGATTTTACAATTTCTTAAAAAACTCAAGTTCATAGTCAGAAGGAATGAACTTAGCTTTTAGCTTTGTCACAATCAACCTCCACTAATTGATCTTCATCTCACCTTCTTCTTCTCGGTCCCTCTGCAATTATTTCCACCATAAAGTAGCATGTCCCTTCAACTTAGTCTGTGCCAGCCTCACTCTAAGTGGATCTTCAATGTCTTCCAGCTCAAAGTACTCTTCTAACTCATCGATCCAATCAATCGGATCCTCAGATCTCAATGTACCTAAAATTTTGGAAACCTCCATTCGGTAGCTTATACTCAACTGAGCTCCATATCTCTGCAACTGGTCATATATGTCACCTCCAGATCTCTCTATCCGATCAACTCTGTCATCTCCACTAGATCCAACAACTTCAAAATCCTTAGCATCTTCTTCATAACCATCATCTATTCTTGGACCTCTATGCAATCCAACATTTCTGATACCTTCTATTATTTCATTCTTCATTGCTATTATCTCATATTTGAATATTTATGTTATCCTCACTTCCACCTCGTCATAAAGATCTGCAATCACCCTAGGGTCCAATCTTCTCGGAGGCATCTCTCTAGATCTTCAAAAACCATAAGCTTCATAATAAACGAACCAATAGCTCTGATACCACTTGATGCAGTCAAGCTCAGAGGATCCAATAAAGGACTGTCCAAACTTGCAGCCAACAACAAGAACAACACAATGGAAACCACACAACATGAGATATATCAAAATCAACTTATATTATCTCAAAATTCTCATTACATGCAACATGTTGGGTTGTAAGGCCTTCCCGGTGAGGGCCAATTACATCAACAAATTCAACAAGATCTTGCAGGATCCAACTTTATCCATCTATCCTATAGCTAAGTGGAAGAAACCAGATCTGAACTTGTGCTCGCAAGCCACCAAGCAATCTGCAATCTCTGTCTACCCACTTACAACTATCTGCAACAAACAATCTTTCATCTTATCAGCTTACTCTGCTATCCTCTATCTATCTTCCTATCATGTACTCTCCCCTAAACATCAACCTAGACTCTCTTTTATACAACATAGCATAATTTGGCTTGTAAACAATTATTAAATGCACCAGTCATCCATACAATCTATGATGAACAATTATTAAATGCACCAGTCGGCTACAAATAATAAAAAAATACATAGGAGAACACATCAACCTAGATTTAGGTCCATACAAGATCCAATGCCACAAAATGCATGCATCAGAACTCAACACGATCCCAATGACCCCCTCAAATCATGAATGCAATCTCCAATGTCTGCCCAATCCATAAAAACAAGTCGGTGAACCCCAACAACCACTCGGTGAAAGATACAACCGAGCAAGACTCCACCAAATAGACACCACCGAGTAATATGCTACCAAGAAAGACACCACCGAGCTGCACACATCGAGCAACTACCACCAAGCAGTGTACCTCGAGTAGAATATCACAAAAAATAGCAACACCGAGCATCACCGAGTCCAACAATGAAGCAATACATCTTTCAATCGAGAATTGTCACCAAAGTGACTGAGCACCTCATGTCTCCAACCAAGTTAACTACTAAAATAGAAATCAAACCAAAACATGTTTTTGGTGACACAAGGGTTTTTTGCCAGTCAAAGGTAGTGTTCCATTTTGCACTTTGGTCGCCATATCTTGCTCCTCCAGACTTCGTTCTTTGACTTCCGCATGTCGTTGGAAAGCTGGTTTTGTTATCCTTCTTCTTGTATGCGTCTCATCACCAGAATCTTCTCTAGGTACATTTTATTCAAGTTTTTTTCTCTTTGGCAATCTGGTGGATATCTTGGATGTTTCAGGTCCTGGGATCATTTTCCTTGCATGAGTTTTGTAAACATCTATTTCTCTAGCATTTATTTTTTGCAAACACACTGAGATAAAGTGTCATTATGTATGCTTGGGATCACGCACATTTTGTGCCTGATTGTACTCACACTATATTATAAAGTGCCATGGGGGTGGGTTGTTGTACCTTTGTAGAGTGAGTGTTCCTTCCACAACATTAGCCTCATGTATGTCATGCGACTGATCACCCTCGACATCATCCTTTATTTGTGCTTGTAAGTTCTTCATCATGTTGTTATTCTTGGCAGTCTGACTAAGTGTATTTTTCATGCCTCTCCCTAATCAACATTATGTGGGGGAGGGGGGTATTTCATGTTGGTTATATATTGTTCCTTGGTTCGATGGAGTTATTTTATGTATTTATTATTTGTTCCTATATACTAGGTGGGTGCAGTGGTTGGGGACTTATGCATTTCGGTGAGATGGATCATTTATCATATGGACACTCTTCTTTCATTCATATTTTGGAGGCTTCAAATTTTGGTGTTTTTTTTCCATATGTATCTTTGAGTTTCGATGTTTGCCTTGTTTTCCATCTTGATTTGAGCAGTGTCATTTAAGGGCACTCATACAAATTACAGTCTTCTCTACCTGATCATATTTTATTTCAGTGGAGCTTCCAACATTTATTCTTTGACAGTGTTTGCATCTTCATGCTTCAGTGGTGTTCTACATGTCCTTTTGATCAACTCTTCAAACTTTGGTGTTTTTTTTTTCCATTTGTATCTTTGAGTTTTGATGTTTGCCTTGTTTGCCATCCTGAATTGAGTAGTGTCATTTTAGGGCATTCATGCAAATTACAATTTTCTCTACCTGATCTTTGTTCCTATTTTATAGGATATTCTCTAGTTTGGAGGCTTTTTCAGTCCTTCACTAGACTTCATCTCTTTTTGGAGTAGGGTTTTCCCATGTGGTTTTATCTATTTCTCCTATTTATAGAGATTTTTCTTACTTGGGTACCTGATCAGGCCTTGTTGCTGAGACCCATTTTCCTGCTTTCAGTAGTTGTTTCTAGGTTTTTAGCTTCTCCCTAAGTTTATCTTAAGGGGAGGTGTTAGAGTAAAAATGTATTTTCACTTATTAATTAAATCATGGTTGATTTAATTATTAAGTCACTTTTTATCTCTAGTTGACTTAAGCTAAACTTTAGGCATATAATAATTAATTCTATTATTAATTATTATCATGCAACCTAGGTTTCTCCACCTTCTGGTGTTTGGTCTCATTTATAAGGATTGATCTCTTTGTAATTATTAATTATTTTTTAATTCCCTCTATTCTCTCTCTGAATGAATATTTCATCTTTCATATCATTATGAGTTGGTTTCCATTCTTTTCTTTTGTGACAGGTATTTTGAATACAGTGGATCTTGGTGATTGAATTCTTCAAATTCTAACGAAAATAACATGATTCCTTAGGCAAAAAATCTAGTCTCTAATTAGGAATATTTCAAACAATCTCTTTCTTAATGACTCTTTAATCCCCAAACCTAGTGTTTCCATGTGCCAAGAACTACAATAGTGATGCGAGAAAGGTTTATAGACCCTTGGGATAAGTTGTGTAAGATATTACTCTTGATTCAATTGAAATATAATTTGGTACTTGTTAAGATGAGTGTAGATATTGGAGAAAATTACTATGAGCGGTTTGTGGAGCTAATGTAGTACATCAATAACCATTTGTTGGACAAACCAAGGAAAGTATTAACTTAGTTACCAAAGGTAATTCATAGAAACATGCTTCACGTGGATACCAAAGATCAAATCACTCTAGTACACCGAGTGGTAGGGTTGCTAGATGCTAAGGAATTTCAACCATGGATGCTTCCATTCATCAAGACATTTGTTACAATAAAGGAACACACATATTTGGGTATTATTATAACTGATTGCATGTACAAGCATCTTTCAAGGGTTCAAACTAACTCTAAGTTTTATATTCCTTCATACTTAGTCTACCCTCTTTCAACACATGGTTGATAAGGAGAGGATCATTGAGAGATCAAATTATTATCCTCAACTGTTTCTTGAGAACAACAAGGCAAATTACAAGGTAGTTAATGATGGTTAAATTACATTTTTCATTATTAGGACTGTTATACACTAAATTTTCACCCTAGGTCAAGCTCTCGTAGTCTTGATAATCTAGTATAACATGGGAATCATTTCCAGGTGTGGGACCTTTGCTAATTGAAATGAGACCTCCGGATTCTAGGTCGGTTCCTCTTGGATAATCACCTAATTTTCTCTTTGTGCATGAAAGTAAACTGGATAGGAAAGGGGATAGAAGGAATGCATAAAAGGGAAATAACTGAGAGCAAATTATCCTACTAGGTGATACACCGAAGGTGGCTTGAATCATAACACATTAATTAATCTCAGCATGAAACCTTGGATCTAATAGAACAGAACTTTCTAGATAGGCTTGCATAAGTATTTCATAGAGAGGTCCGAAAGGAGAAAAAACTATGCAAGGAAAGAAAGAATTTCACAAGCAACAACCTTCCTACCCAAAGTAGATGCAAGCTACAACCTACAAACAAACATTCACTCCTACAACTAGGCACAAGAACGAGACAGAGTGATAAGGGATTTGAAGAATATCTGCAAACTCGTTCAAATCAAATCATTCACAGTAGTACACATAAATTACGGAAAGAAAGAAGGCTCAGGAACCCCGAGATGTCTTTGAAAATATTCAATACACTCTAATTCAATAAGAGAAATTCAGACAAGAAAGCTTAAGGATAGAAAGAATGTCACAAAAATACCTTGCAATATTGAACATTAATGAAAAGTTACAGCTACTGAAAACCAGAGGGCAAGAGAAAATGCCTCAGATAATTTTACATCAATTGGAAAATCTAATCTAAAAATCTTGAAAACTAAATTATATACACTACTCCTCTAGCACGTAGGCTCATGAGTCAATCTAATTCTTAAAATTAGGGTTTCAATAGATCTTGCATAAATAATTCAAACCCTAATACTATCAATTATGCTTATCAATGTATCTAGAAATATCTTAGAATATCAGATTTTGCTTTGAATATCTTACTGATCGCCATAAATGCAATTCTGAGAAGTCAGCTTGACCCATCCTTTCATCTGCAACTTGAAAACTTACGGCACCGCCATGACCTCTGAGATCATATATTTGAATATTTAAACATTTAACGGTCATAGAATGCGCGTATACCTATATCAATGACTTTGAAAATATCTTATTTCTTATTTAAAACATAGCCACCAATCTTTATCTCAATCTCTAACCCAGTCTCTAGCCCTGTCTTTTACTCGGGTTACCATCTTTCCATTGTGTCACTGAGTCTCCAAACTGTTCCCTTTAATGTTAGTTGCATCATGAGACTCGGTGACTAAGCAGTCACATTATCTCCTTATCATTTACTTAACTCTGTGTCTGTTCGGAGACTTGGTGACAACCAAAGGATCTGATCAAAATCAATGGCTATCAGGAAGTCTTTAAATGATTTTGGCATATTCCTTTTCCTTATGAGACTCGACGACTGAAGGAAATCTCATAGTTGCCAAATGATATGGAATATTCCACCATGGTTGGGAGACTTAGAGACTGAATACATAGAACTCAGGCCCGCCGCTGCCATGTGTCAACCTATTATTCGCCTATGACCATTTGAGCTATAAATTCCACTCTATCACTATTCTGACCCAGCACATCTGCCATATGTCATCACAACTTGATCACTTATGGGATAGATCTTGCGCATCTTATAGCCAAGTCATCAAGTCGACCGCATGATTTGATATAACTTGCTCAGTCTTTACCTTTCTCTGTTTCTGACTCACCTTTAACTCTGGTTAACCGAATCCTTTATGTCACCGAGTCACTAAATTTTTCTCTTAACTATGAGTTCATCACAAGACTCAACGATTACCAAAGGATCAAACTCAGCATCAACAGCTATCGCTAAGTCTCCAAACCATATGAGAATATTCCTTTTCTTCATGAGACTTAGCGACTACCGTGAGATTAAAAATAGATTAACAATTTTGATTAAGACATCCACAAACTCTGATGCTAACTTTACCTTCTTCTTTGACCAAGGTTTATTTTTAGATACCTGGTGACTGAGCAGTCTCACAATCTTGAAACACTTTGTCTGATCATGGTTAGTTCATGAGACTACGCGACTGAAGGTTTTTAACTTGACCCAGCTTAGACACAAGTTATACTCGCGGGTTAGAAAATATATTGAGTCACAAGATCTCTAGATCTTTTGTTAACTCTGACTCACTTCATGAGATCACGCGACTGCCCTTTGTTCAAACATGATCCAATGATCATCGCTAAGTCTCTTGATCAAATGAGAATATTCTTTTCCTTATGGAGATCGTGCGACTAAGGCAATCTCGTAGTCGCCAGACAAATAAGAATATTTGGTTTTCATTATGCGACTAGGATACTAAAGGCAAGGCATAATACGCACATAACTTAAAATAACTTAAGTCATTCAGAAAAGTAACGAAGAATTAGAACATGCCTCAGGCAACTAGGGTTTTTACCATGAAATGCTTAGGATTTTCTATACTTAGGTTATTTTGCATGAACTAAGGTAAACCAGGGACCTGAAAAGACATAGAGGACACAACCAAGACCAAAAAATTTAAAGATTTTCACAGGCTAGGCTCTACCCTTGTGGGAGCCTCATTTACGCCACTTGTAGCCAATTTTTCATAACATGGAAAATTTGGGTAACATTATTGGCGATTTCTGGTGGATGTCAGCCTGCTAGACATTGAGAATCAGTGGCCTTTGACATCCATTTGGCATAGGAGTCATCACTTGATAAAAAAATAGAACCTTTGGAAATAGATTGAAACCAGGAGGAGGAACTAAAAGTTGTGCACGAGCACTTCAAGGAAAGCAGGAAACTAACCTAGAAAGCAGGAACAGAGAACATGGAAACTTATTTACAAATATTTACAAGGAAGGACAAACCTCAAAACAAGGTTTCAAGTGGAATCAATTCACAGAAATGGGCAAGGGAACTCCTCCGAGAGTTTATAATTGAAATGCATTACGCTCCTTGCATTCTGTGATGATGAATGGACCTCCCTAGAAGGAATCAAATTTAGTATGTCTGTCAGGCTTGGCCTTGAACTCATCCCATTTGAGGACTAAGTCCCCAATTTTGAAATTTCTAGCCCTAGCTCTTTAATCAAAACTTTTCTTTATTTGCATCTGATAGAATTCCATATCTTTCATGGATTTATCTCTGTGTTCCTCTAATTCCATAATATGAGCATACCTAATTTGCAAAGGATCTCCTTCTTCAAACAAGACATATTGAGTAGCTAAGTCCAAAGCTGTAAATTCAGTTGAAATGGACAACTTAGCTTCTCTTCCATACACTAACATGTATGGAGAATTCCCAATGATCTTTTTGGGGGTAATTTTGTCTAACCATAAAGCATATTTCAATTTGGTGTGCCAATCTCTTTGGTTATCTTGTAGGGTCTTCTTGATTATTCTAATCAGATTCTTATTTGTAGACTCTGCTAAACCATTGCCCTGGGGGTAATAATTAGAAATAATTTTTAGATAAACACCATGTTTGACTGCCCATTCACTCACTCTTAGGATTGTAAATGCTAATGCATTATCTGATATGATGGAGTCTAGAGTGCCAAATCTGCGAATAATGTCATCATAAAAGTTTAGGACAACACTCTCATTTGCTTCTTTCAATGCAACAACTTTTGTCCATCTAGTGAAATAATTAGTTGCAGTGATTATCCACTTATGGCCTGCCCTAGATGGAGGATTAATTTGGCCTATAAAATCTATGCCCCATTTCATAAAAGGTTTCTCTATTCTGATTGGTTGAAGGGGCAGAGCTGCAAGCTTTTCTTTGCCTGCAAACATGGCACACTTGATGCATTTCCTCACATAATCATGACTATCCTTGAAGATAGATGGCCAATAGTAACCAGCCCTCATGATCTTAAAAGCAATAGTCCTAGGAGAAAAATGACCTCTAGAAGGTCCATCATGAAATTCATTCAGGACACTTGCTACTTGTTCTGAATCTATACATCTCAAAAGGACACCATTGTGTTCCTTTCTAAAGAGAATTTCATCTATCAGCACAAAAGGAATGGGTTGTAATCTATAGTACCTTCTTTTGGCTGAATCTAGATCTATGGGGCATTCGCCTATTTTTAGGAAATGAATCATGTTAGGCAACCAACCTGTCACCTTGGCATGATCTTTCATCGAATGCACAACTAGAGATGCATTCTCTTGTTGTTGTTCTCTTAGGGTATCATCCTCTGTTAGTTGCTCACATAAGCCTCTCCCTCTAACCACTTTAGTGATTTGGACATCAATATGATAATCCATTACTTTAGTAATCCAACCAGCTCTTTTCTCATTTAGGTCCTTAGAAATCAAGAAATCTTTGACACTTGGATGAGTGACCTTTAAGTGTAACTTGATGTGAGTCAATAGACATCTGAACTTTTCAAGCTCTTCACCACAATAAGTACATGTTTTTCCACAAAATAATATCTTTGTTCATATTCTTCTAAACCTCTGCTAAAGAAAGCAATAGGTTGCTCCAATCCTTTTGATTTTTCTTGAGTCAACATTGCAAATATAACATCAGAACCTCCATAAGCATAAAGGATAAAATCCTTACTAAAATTTGGGTTCAATAGGGCAGGAGCCTCTGTCAAGGCTTCTTTGATAGCTTGGAAATTAGATTTCCCTTCTTTTCTCTAGCTAAAAGTTGAATTCTTCTTTAACATAGCTGTCAAAGGCTTTAGTAAATCTGCAATATTGGGCAAGAAACGCCTAACAAATTTAATCCTTATTATGAAAGATTGAAGACCTTTCTTGTGATGTAGTAGGGGTAGCTCTAGAATAGCCACAATCCTCTCAGGGTCTGTTGTAATTCCTTGTTTGGATACAACATATCCCAATAGTTTCCCTTCATGGAATGCAAACACACATTTCTTGGGATTAAGGGAAATCCCAAACTCTCTACACCTTTCAAATATCTTCCTCGGATGTTCGATGTGGTATGCTGCATGTTTAGAATAAATAGTTAGATTATCTAAATAGACCAGTACAAACTTGTACATGAGGCTTTTAAAGGCCATATCCATTGCCTTTTGAAAATTATCTTATGCATTTGACAAGCCAAAGGGCATCTTTTGATAAGCCATGGTTCCCCACTTGGTTGTAAATGCAGTCTTATATTGATCTTCTTCACAAAAAAGGATATGATTATATCCTAAATAGCCATCCAGTAGAGAGAAGCATTCTGATCCGGAGACACATTGTAGGATTTGCTCCATAGATGGAAATGGATGGCGATCTTTAAGGGATGCAATGTTAACGTCCCTAAAGTCAACACATAGTCTGCGTTCCCCATTCTTCTTCCTGACAGGAACAAGGCTGGAAACCCAAGTAGTATGCTTTATGGGGTAGATAATTCCACTTTCAATTAATTTGAGCACCTCTTTATGCATGAGTGGCTCAAGCTTGGGGTTGACAACCCTTTGCTTTTACCTGACTGGTTTGGCATTTGGCTCTAATTCAATGGTATGCTGAGCAAGGGATGGATTAAACCCCTTAAGGTCTTCATATTGCCATGAAAATATATCACTAAACTCTTGAAATAATTAGGTATAGGCATGCCTTTCTAAATCAGTATTTACCTTCCCAGATTGTAGACTTTTACCTGGCTCCAACTCTAGTTCAACACAATGTTCTTGTTGGACTACCAGGCTAGCTTTACTCCTTTTAACTTGATCATCTTTATTGAAAACAAATTATAAGGTGACAAGACCTTTGGGCATTTTATTTGATCTGAGTTGCACCACTTGGTCACCATAGTTCTGCATTAGTCTACCTTGGTTATGTTATAAGAAGACATCCTCTTCAAATAAGAATTGTAGAATTTGCTCATCATTGTCAAACACTTGCCAATTGACATTATTATCAGGAACAGAAGGTTTGAAAATTATTTTGATATGCTGCTGGTCTTTTTTCTTTTGAAATGCTAATAGGAATGTCATACTGAGATCCAACAGTAGCTAATCTATCTGCATTCTGATTTAATTTCCTAGGGATTGCAACAATATTGAAAGCATGGAAATCTTCAATTGCATCCCAAACTTGATGCTTGTATGCTCTCATTTTATCATTCTTTATTGCACTTATTCCTCTGACTTGGCTGACTACCAGCTCACTATCACCATATACTTTTAGGGCTCTGATCCCTCTCTTTCTTGCCCATTTCAATCCATTCACTAGGCTCTCATATTTAATAGTGTTGCTAGTGCAAGAGAAACTAAACCTAAAGGTTGTATAATACTTCTCCCCCTTAGGAGAGACTAGCATAACACTACCAGCAGCACCATGTCTACTTCTAGCACCATCAAAGTATAGTTCCCAAACTTGGTTGCTCTGATCTTCTAGCTCGGTGTTTGTTTTAAAAAGATTTGGCTCTATGGATTCATGTTCTTGTAACAAATAGTTTCCAAAACCAGCATCCCAAATAACATTGGCTTGGGCCTCAGAGGCTCTCTCTGATTCCAATTCATCTAGATAGATATCAAGGATACCTTCTATTTTGGTGTTTGTTTCTTTGATGATTGGGAAATCATTACTGTCAAGTGCAAGGTAGCTTGTATTGAGTATATTGGACACATAAGGTTCTATATGGTGTGCTGCCAGTGATTCAGACTTGATAGCGACCTTAGTTCCATACCTTGTATGGAAAAGCATGTGAGACCAGTCAGAATAAAGATAGCCTCCTATCTTGGCTGTGAACTCCCTTGATAAACATATGGAAAATAGGGCAGGGAGGTCTATGATATATATCTCAAGGAGGATAGAGAAATTGGGACTTTCATGAAGGATTAGGCTTGTATCTTTTGTTATGCCTATGGTATTTACTGAGGAACCATCAAGTTGGGTTATATTCTTTTGGAAGGGTTCATATTTAAGTCCCAATTGGTCAGCTACCTTCTTGGGCATGACAAAGAAAGTAGCCTGACTATCTACCATGCAATTATGTACTAAGAATTTTCCAATGATTAAGGATAAATAAAAGGGAGGTGGTTTTAAGTTCCTACCTTACATGGCACTTTCCTTGGATTTTTTGTTTGAAGTCTCTTCCTTCTGATCAGTATTAACCAACACTAGCTTAGCAAATTCTTTTGTAGGCTGCAAAGGAATTACCTCCTCATTCATGGCCTTCTTCAATATCTCAGGTTGTCCCGAAATAGCCAAGGAGTCCCACATGGACATAGTGACATTTACTTTCTTCATGTTGTCCACAATGTTTAAGGGTACTGTTGTGTGCACTTTGTGGTGTGTCTTTACTATCATAGGCTCAATATCCTTGGGAGATTGGCCCTCTTTGACTGGAATGGTGGGAACCTTCTTCAATATGATAGGAGTAAATGGATGTGAAGATTCTGCAGATGTAGAAGCTTTAGCCCCATCTCTTGTTTGCTCCATGTATTGACCTCTTATTTTAGATCTAGTGTTGGCAGCAATTGGAGAATCATTATTCACTCCATTGAAATCTTGTTCCTCCCAATTGAAAAGAGTAGTCTCATTATGTATATCCTGTTGGGGCATTGACCCACTAGAAGAGGCCTCTGATTGTACATTTCAGGCATTATGCATCATGAATGCTTGATGCACTACTCCATTTAAGAATGTTGTCTGATTATGGGACTGATTGCAAGGATAACACCATTCCATCTCTATGGCAAGATTGTTTTGACTTGGTACCACATCCCTGACTAGATTTGCAGAATTAAGGGGTGATGGATTATAAGGTTGGAATGGCCTTTGATTGTATTTCTGCCTTTGACCCTGGTAATTCCCTTGATATGGTGGCATATTCTACTGATAAGATTGTCCTTGATTTTGATACTACTGATTAGGACCTTGATTTCATTTTTGATAAGGTGGTCTAACCTCTTGATTCTGCCTTTTCAACTTGGTCATCTCATTACTCATGGTTTGCATCGATTTTTTCACTGCTTGTAGTTCTTGAGATAAACCTACCTTTAAATCCTCACCACTCGTACTAGCCCAAGGTGCTACTATGATGGATATAGGGGTGAAATAAGGTATTTGCAGAGGTGCAACGGGCTGGAGGTTAGGAAAAATAGGCATGGGTGGCCTTCTAGCTATCATGCCTGTCTAGATTAAACAATTTTCATCCTTGATAGCTATCTCAAAAGCCTGAGGTAACGAGGTACCTCCCATGGATTGGATCATGATAGAGATTTGACCATCCAAACTTTGCAAGAAGTATAGAAAATCATGGTCAACTGATGGCCTTACTGAGACTGGGATTCTATTCCATGTCTTGAGGAATCTATTATTAAAGTCTGTCACTTGTTCTTGAGGATCTCTCTTTATGGTTGTTAGTTGCTCAACCAAAGATAAATTATATGATTTATCCTCAAAGTATTTACTTAATGAATCTCGTAATCCATCCCATGAATTAATAGAACCAACAACTAGAGTTATAAACCATTCTAATGCCTTACCTTTGAAAGATGCTACCAACAACTTAGTAGCCACATCTTCCTCTGTGATATTATGTATACTACAGATAGTAGTCACATCTCTTGTGTGTTCAAAAGTTGTTGTGTGGCCTTCACCTGTTAAATCAGGTAGATTTTCGAGTGCTACCAAGGGCACATGATGATGTTGAGAAAAGTTCAAGGGGCTTCCTTTATTGAAGGGTGCAAAAGCAAACTGCCTAGCCATTGCAGGAACTGTAACTTGTTGAGTAGCAACTGTGTGAGTTGTATCTGTGTTGAAGAGTGGAGCTAAATCTTCTTGTATCTCTCTAGTTAGAGATCTTCCTCTTCTTCTAAAATGAAAAGGCAAAGGTCTCCTCTCTGAAGTATCATGTGGTGTAGACTGTACCCTCCTTGTAGGGGATGTTCTTTGAGATGATCTTCCTTTATATTTTCTTGTTAAGGGCAGCTGTAAGAACTCAGAAGATTTTGAGCTTCTTGTCTTGATCTTTCTCATATACTTTGAACAAGACTGGATCTTCTGTTCTTTACACCAGTGGAGTCGCCAGATATACTTGGCAAGAAAAACTCTTTAGGTCTCTATTATGCAATCAGTATATCAAAGATAGCACAATCATGAAAATAAAATTCATTTATGGTCCCAACGGGCGTGTCAGAGTTGTTATACACTAAATTTGCACCCTAGGTCAAGCTCTCGTAGTCTTGATAATCTAGTATAACATGGGAATCATTTCCAGATGTGGGACCTTTGCTAGCTGAAATGAGACCTATGGATTCTAGGCCAGTTCCTCTTGGATAATCACCTAACTTTCTCTTTGTGCATGAAAGTAAACTAGATATGAAAAGGGATAGAAGGAATGTATAAAAGGGATGTAACTGAAAGCAAATTATCCTACTAGGTGATACACCGAAGGTGGCTTGAATCATTACACATTAACTAATCTCAGCATGAAACCTTGGATCTAATAGAACACAACTGTCTAGATAGGATTGCATAAGTATTTCATAGAGAGGTTTGAAAGGAGCAAAAACTATGCAAGGAAAGAAAGAATTTTGCAAGCAACAACCTTCCTACCCAAATTAGATGCAAGCTACAACCTGCAAACAAACATTCACTCCTACAACTAGCATAGGAATGAGACAGAGTGATAAGGGATTGAAGAATATCCGCAAACTCATTCAAATCAAATCATTCACATTAGTACACATAAATTGTGGGAAGAAAGAAGGCTCAGGAACCCCAAGATATCTTTTAAAACATTCAATACACTCTAATTCAATAAGAGAAATTTAGACATTAAAGCTTAAGGACAGAAAGAATGTCACAAAAATACCTTACAATATTTGAACATCAATGAAAAGTTATAGCTGTTGAAAACCAGAGAGCAAGAGAAAATGCCTCAGATAATTTTACATCAACTAGAAAATCTAAGCTAAAAAGCTTGAAAACTAACTTATATACACTACTCCTCTAGCACACAGGCTCATGAGTCAATCTGATTCTTAAAATTAGGGTTTCAATAGATCTTGCATAAACAATTCAAACCCTAATACTGTCCATTCTGCTCATTAATGTATCTGGAAATATCTCAAAATATCAGATTTTGCTTTGAATATCTTACTGATCACCATAAATGCAATTCTAAGAAGTTGGCTCGACCCATCCTTTCGTCTGCAACTTGAAAACTTATGCCACCGCCATGACCTCTGAGATCAAATATTTAAATATTTGAATATTTAAACATTTAACAGTCATAGAAGGCGTGAATAACTGTATCAATGGCTCTAAAAATACCTTATTTCTTGTTTAAAACATAGCCATCGATCTTTATCTCAGTCTCCAACTCAGTCTCGAACCCTGTCTTTTACTCGAGTTGCCATCTTTCCATTGCGTCGCTAAGTCTCCAATCTGTTCCCTTTAACATTAGTTGCATCACGAGACTTGGAGACTGAGCAACTACATTATCTCCTTATCTTTTAATTAACTCTGTGTCTGTTCGAAGACTTGGTGACAACCATAGGATCTGATCAGAATCAATGGCTATCGGGAAGTCTCTAAATGATTTTGGCACATTCCTTTTCCTTATGAGACTTGATGACTGAATTCAATCTCATAGTCGCCAAATGATATGGAATATTTTGTCATGGTTGGGAGACTTAGAGACTGAATACATAGAACCTGGGCCTGCCGCTGCCATGTGTCAACCTATTATTTGCCTATGACCATTTGAGCTGTAAATTCTACTTTGTAACTGTTCTGACCCAACACATCTATCATATGTCATCACAACTTGATCACTTATGGGATAGATCTTTCGCATCTTATAGCCAAGTCACCAAGTCGACCACACAATTTGATATAACTTGCTCGGTCTTTACCTTTCTCTGTTTCTGACTCACCTTTAACTCTGGTTAACCAAATCCTTTATGTCTTCGAGTCGCTGAATTTTTCTCTTAACTCTGAGTTCATCAAGAGACTCAACGACTACCACATGATCAAACTCAGCATCAATGGCTATCGCTAAGTCTCCAGACCATATGAGAATATTCCTTTTCTTCACGAGACTTAGCGACTACCATAAGATAAAAAATAGATCAATGATGCTGATTAAGACATCCACAAACTCTGACGCTAACTTTACCTTCTTCTTTGACTAGGGCTTATTTCTAGAGACCTGGAAACTGAGTAGTCTCACAATCTTGAAACACTTTGTCTGATCATGGTTAGTTCATGAGACTACGCGACTGTAGGATTTTAACTTGACCCAGCTTAGACGCAAGTTATACCCGCGGGTTAGAAAATACATTGAGTCACGAGATCTCCAAATCTCTTGTTATCTCTGAGTCACTTCATGAGATCACGTGACTACCCTTTGATCAAACATGATCCAACGATCATCGCCGAGTCTCTTGATCAAATGAGAATATTCTTTTCCTTATGGAGACCGCGCGACTAAGGCAATCTCGTAGTCGCCAGACAAATAAGAATATTCAGTTTTCATTATGCGAGTAGGAGACTAAAGGCAAGGCATAATACACACATGACTTAAAAGAACTTAAGTCATCTAGAAAAGTAACAAAGAATTAGAACAGGCCTCAGGCAACTAGGGTTTTTACCATGAAATGCTTAGGATTTTCCGTACTTAGGTTATTTTGCATGAACCAAGGTAAACTAGGGACCTGAAAGACATAGAGGACGCAACCAAGACCAGAAAATTTAAATATTTTCACAGGCTGGGCTCTACCCTTGTGGGAGCCTCATTTACTCCACCTGTAGCCAATATTTCATAACATTGAAAATTTGGGTAACAAGGACATTTTAAAATGGCTTTGCAAAGATACTATTAGTTAATGTAGTACTAGAAATGTAAATATTTGACAACTACTTCATTATTTTAAAAACCTCTACATATATAATGGTGGTAAGCTACAAAAAATCACCATACATATTTTTAAGGTATCCTTGTGATAAGATGATTTTTTTGGGGTTGTGCAAGACAATATGGTGAAGTACACAAGATAATTGTTACAAAACATAAGTCTTTCCTTACCTTCTCCATCAGGGTAGATGCACATGTTGCATGAATATGAAGAATGCAAAGGGACCAAAGGTAGAGATTTCAACTTTCTTTATGAAGATTTTATCAATGGCTTGAGACATATTTGACCTAATTAATAAATTTACTCCAATTGTTCAGGCTTACTACAAGCATTTAAGCACAAAGTAGAAGACCATTGGGAAAAATATGTTGATGATTATGAGTTTAGAGTGAGATTATTGTAAATTAAATTTTGATTCAGATAATAAAGTTGTACGCATCATGATTCTAAAAGGTCTCCAAGATTATGAGAAGAGGTTACACTCCTCTTATGGCTCAAAAACTATTTTTCAATATTCCTATATTCTACATAGATCCCTTTATTGAGGAGGTGGTGAACATAAATAATAGGTAAAATACTATGGTCCAAAGGACCAAGGAGTGGCTTGAGAATCCATACTAGATGGATGTTATGCCACAAGTAGGCCTCCAAGATCCCCAACAAAAAATAATAACTTCAAAGAAGAAGAATCCCGTTTTCTATAAGACCATAAATAGTTGTAAAGTCAATAGGTCATGTAAGGGCCACTTCTATGAGGGTAACAAGAAAGGTTAAATGAGAGTTTTTAAATGGTAGAATATTCAAAGGATGTTTCCACAAGTAAGAAGCATTATACTAAAACCATTACAACAACAACAACAACAACTACTACTACTATCATTAAAAAGGAAGTTGAGCTACCCAAAGCAACAAGTAAGGGTAAAGAGTCACTTGAGGAACCTAGAACTTACAAGAGGTTCAAAAGAGGTCCCAAAAGATTTTTTATTGAATCCTTAGAGTACAAAGGGGAATGATAAGAGATTTAATTACATGGGAAGATGAATCCAAGAACAAGGGATCCCCCAAAACAAGGAAATGGTGTTCCCCCTTCACAAGATGAGCATGCAACCCCTTATTTAGAGCAATCCACATTATGGCACCTAAAAGATACAAGTGTTCCTTCAACTACACAAGGTGAGTAGGAAAATGCCTCAACTGGACAAGAAAACCCTAATGTGGTGGCTTGGAAGACGACATTTAGGAAGAAGAAATAGAGAAAGAAATTGAAACTCTAGACATAGGATTGACATTAGAAGAAGAAAATTTGGAACAATGACTAGAGGAAGACCTTTCTCAAAGCAATCAATGAGAGGAATAACAAAAAATTGAAGGTTCTAAAAATAATCTCTAAGAAAAATGGATACTTACAATTCTTAAAATGAATGTCGTGTCCTAAATTTTGGATTCATTGAAAAATGTGCGTGTGTAAATGGTAACTAGATATGATTACTAAGAATGCATAAATTTATATTAAAAGGTGATGAATTTCTTAATGCAAACATTTTGATCATAGCTATGGTTTTATATATTGACCTATTGATAACACATTATGTGAAAATGAGAGTAGGAAACAAGTTGAAGGTGAGAACATGGTTGAGGTAGAGATGGCCTAGTCGTCTAGCAATAATTGGCAAGATGGAAATCTTCACACACACTCATGTAGATATAGTCATATAGATTGAATTTTCTTATGAATGTGATGTGCAATATGTCTTGTGACTGGTTGATTGACTATGCATTATGATTGATCAAATGGAAAATTGAATTAAATGATCTTTTTTTATCGGTAATAGTATTTTTTAAATTAATTATCATAAAATAAGTACATAACCAATCTGCATTAAAAATTTATAATGATGGATACCCTTCAACTAACCTAGTCCTAAACCTTTCGCCTGCATTGGGTAAAAGCACAATAGTGTGCCAAATTTTAGGCGAAATGGTGAATTTTGGCCGAGTAGTCCTTAGTTGAGTAATACTCGGTCGAAGCCACATAGACGCCCTGTGGCACCCATGTGGCGAGGTATACTCAGTCGAGTAAGCTTCGGTCAAGTACTACTTGGCTAAAAATTCCCAAATATATAACATGCTCACTCCATTTAATGCCCTCATTTGCATAGTGAGCGGCTTGCAGAGTGAGAGGTGTTGTTTAGGGCTGCTCGGTCGAGTCATAGGTAGGGGCCCACTTTTTTTAATTTTTTAATTTTTAATTTTTATTTATTTTTTAAAGTAATTATATGTATAAAAAATGTTTATAAATATTGTATTAGTTAAAATGTTTTTTTGTAATTATATGTAATGATATATTTTTAATATTTTATTGTGGAAAAATGTTTTTTTGTAAAGTTAATGTGTATATAGTGTTCACAATAGATTTAAATTTAATGTTTAGCATAAATGACTTAAATTAAATTAAGCCATTCTACTCAAACTATTAGACGTGCAATACAACTTAAACCATTTAAAAACCATTAAACCTATAATACAACTCAAACCATTAAACCTATAATACAACTTAAACTATTAAACAAACTTGTATCGATCACATGTATAATGCCTAAAGGGCTACCTCAACCCTTAGATATTAGGATATTGTTGTATCCATTCCCATCAAAAGAATGTCCATCTATGACCATAATGTGGCAATTTATATATTTCATGCATCCAAATGTGCTTGTATTCTGACATTTTTTGTATGTAGAGAAGCTATACGAGTGCCCATATATCATCTTATATCTTTGTGGTTATTATTTAGGCCTCACCTATGGTTTCAATTATGACTAAAATAAATTGACAACTATCACACCTACACCTAGAAAAAACCTTTATATATCTTCATCCTCCCTATCCACTATCTCCTCCTCCCCATCCATAATCTCCTCACTCCCTGCAAATTTCTCATCATATATTATTCTCCTCCTCACATGTAGCTTGGGCTACTCTTTATCATTTATCCTAGGGATAGAATCTCCCAATCCTATTTACCATGGTGGGACCTATGAGCTATGCACTTTAGTGTGATTGCAGTGTTTTCCCATGCACATCTATGTAATAGAGTTACCCCTGTATTACAAAGCTTTCTCCATCATGAAATTTGAATTAATTAAGGACACTATACAGATGACCCAACAAACATTCCCCCCAAGAAAAGTTTAAGTCTCATACATCACCATAAACTAACCCTAGCTAGTATATAATCCATGTGACCTAATTTTGGGATATATTAGTCCCCTAAAAACTCTTGCTAATTGTTAGGTCCAATTTTTGAAGTTTATAGTTCACACCTCATGTATACATGATGTTTGTCCCTAGTTATTCTTACTCTATGCCTTGTCTTCATCTTTTTTCTATGTAATGTTTAAAGTTTAATGTTTAATGTTTAATTTCTAATGTCTATGTAATGTTTTTAAATGTTTACCTAATATTTTTAATGTAAATAATATTTATGCAATATTTTAAAATAGTTTCTATAGATAATATTTATGTAACATGTTTTTAATGTTGATCTCTAGATAATGTTTTTAATGTTTAATGCTTAATGTTTAATTTTTAATTGACCTATATGTAATGTTTAGTGTTTACATAATATTTTTAATGTAAATAATATTTATGCAATACATTTTAAATTTTTTTAATATTAGATAATGTTTATGTAAGCAATGTTCAAGTACAATGATTCATCTTGTTTGCATGTACACATATGAACTTGTTTTTTAAATTCTATTTGATGTATGCACACATGAAGATTTGTATATTTTCATATATTTCTCATCGCACGTGGAATCTAGTGGATATCAGTAGAGTGTTCATTCTGATATTGAGAAGGCCTCACATGGGTCATCTCACAATACTCCCAAGGAAAGGGAGAGGACTCATCAAAAGACTATCCATAAATTGCATGCATCTCTAGCCCAGATAGAGTGGACACAACAAAATATTGTTGTCCTTCCTAATAGGGACAAGTTATCTTCCATTAGATATGATTTGATGTGTATGATTGACCAAGATCAATCATACAATCCATATGAAGACCCCCATATTGATACATTTATGGAATATTTATCTTGCACTATCACTGGGTCTGTTAGGTGGAAACGAGTTGACATGGATGTTTTAGTAGCCAGTGTCAAATCCATGTTCCCTTGGTACTTGGAGAAGACAATAGTTAGAGGAGGTCTAGTGAATAAGTATGAGGATGCCCTTGTTGCACCATTCATATACCCTAGATGGTTGGCGACCCATTATATGTGGTTGTAGAAGGATAACCTACCACAATATTTATGCAAACAATTATTTGCAAAAATTCCATTTGGGTTATGATGTTGATTATACAGACTTTCCACGATATGTTGGTCAAGGGAGGGAAATTTACAAATAAATTTACATAGTTTGATGTACCACAACCCCATAGTAAGAGGCCATCGGTGAGTCCAAACCTTTTGGTTCTTCCAAAAGGTTTTGAAGCTACCAGTGGAGTAGGAGATTTTGCAGTTGAGGAGGCACGGCTTGGCATGTACTCTAGCATTGCCACCACTGTGACTCAGGTTCATGAGATGTCATCTAATAACGAGGGAAAGTACATACTATGATCTTGTACTAGTCATATTTTTTATCTTTCATATCTATTTTACGATCCATATATCAGTCAGGAGCTACTGACACCTAATGAAATTGCACGACTACCTGACGATCATCTGTGTGCCATGAGCTCCTATTTAGTGAGTGATCTCCAAGATTCTTATCAAGATTTTTCTTTATTGCATGGGGTCACTCTACATGACATAACTAACTTTATTAGATGAATCATTTGGAGACCCTCCACTAGTAGCAACCATGGAGTTGGAGATGCAGAGCTTGATACGTCTAGGCAGGAGGGCATTTTGATACGTCCTACAACTTTATGATAGAATGTAGTTGATCCTGCACCTCCTCCACAATAGAAACCTATTATGACAAGAGTTCAAACATGAATTTTTTCATCTCTACTTATGGATGATGGTATTGATCCTGGAGATGCAAACTTGTCATTACACTCTTCTGAGTTATCAGGCATCATGTGTGCATTCGAGGAGAGAAATCAGGTAAGAAACCAAAATTTGATTTTGATTTAAAATTGTATATATATAGCTCGCTATATATATATATATTACAAAATTTTATGGTGGTCGCAACCTATGGAGATTTACAGGCACCTGGTGATCCTATTCATCAAGATACATAGGTATATGTGTGTGTGTGTGTTTTAATTTTTTTACTTTTTGTTGGTTAACAGGTTTGTCCTTTGATAAATAATCCAAATTTTGACTCTATCCCTTTAATGAAAGTACAAATCTATCATCAATAGTTGGGTATTACTAATTTCCATCTGAATTTCAAAAGGTACAGATCCCTTATATGATATTCTGATGAATAACAACTAGACTAACATTAATGTATACTTTTAACCATAAATTACATAAGGCAACAAATATTCATCCATCAATATGCAATGAATTTGAAGTTCACTCTTTTATAAATTTCTAACTCTCAGAAAACACAGTATTTGTTTGATAATAATTATAAACATCTACTAATGATTCCAATAAACCAAATCAAAAACACATATTCACATATATTTGAAAACAAAGACAGACTCAATAGTTGAGAGCCAAAATCCACACAGAAATTTCAATTCTCATAAGTCCAAATTCACAAATCTAGACTTGCCAAAAAAGTGACTTTCTTCTTATTCACAGAAAAAAAAAATATTTCAAAATATCAAAACAACATATGTAGTCTATGGAAATAAAAAATATTCTGACCTTTTTGATGTCTTTTAATTACATATATATAGTCTCATACCAACCATCATTAAAACATTGGAGTTTAAACTAACCCCAGTACATAGTATAATATAGTTTTTAAAATTGACTCTTAATATACTAAAAATATAATTGTCTTAAGCTAAAACAAGAAACATAAAATGTCGCAATAAAGATTATGGCCCAGCGGACGTT
Source organism: Thuja plicata (assembly GCA_018584345.1). Taxonomy (NCBI): domain Eukaryota; kingdom Viridiplantae; phylum Streptophyta; class Pinopsida; order Cupressales; family Cupressaceae; genus Thuja; species Thuja plicata. The sequence goes on from MU225749.1 coordinate 3,076,570, forward strand.
CCATAACTCGCTGACTAGTTTTGATCAGTAGGAGGGGTACGTGCCACTTTCCACTCCTTTTGGGTTGCCACGAACTCCCAAATTCCCTGATAATTTAGGGATGTTGGTGTATGTAATACATTGCCTCCTCACCTCATTCTTCCTCTTAATTTCTGCCACTTTTGCTACATGTTTTGGGATTTGATCCACACACAAATACAACAAAGATTCAATCCTAGTCACTTTTGAAAATTCCTCAATTGATAGGCTCTTACCCTCTTTTATTTAATCTATCATTTTCTTAAAAGGTTTTATATTAGCATTCATGTCCCTTTCAAAAGTGCCATCTTTCCAAACATAATTTTCATTTATGCATTTAAGATCATTCACCAAGCATTGAGTGGGGTTTTTTAAGTTCTTTCTCCAATTTTGCAAACTCACCTCTGCCTAGTTTTATCATGAAGTTCCTCCATTCCAAATTTCTCTTACAGACATACAATATACCATCATCCATATTATTAATAGGATTTTAGATAAACATTTTATAACCCTGTACTTCTGGATCTCATACATTTGAAGTACTACTATCTCCCATTTAGTCACTTCCTTCTCCCAGGCGAGATCTTGTGCTTGTAGCTCGATGATGGATGCAACAACATCATCATAGACCTTCCTGGAATCAGTAATATATTTTCTACCTTCCTTAATTACTCCATCTAACCAATCATCAAAAATCTCCAATATAATTTTACCTCACTGAATTTGACCTAGAAGCTTCTGACTGGTAGGAGATTTTGGATCAAATGATTGAGGCACTTGAGATATCGGCTATGGGCCAGGACTACAGATAAAAATTGATATACTCTGCCATTTCCCTCACTATTTATTTTAATTTCTATTTATCCTTCCCATCCTTCCATGATCTTCTTAACATCTTCTTGGAAAAAATGTCGAAATGATGGTTGTCTGCAGCTCTATCTGCAACTCCAAGGTTTATCTTCTCCACAGTTAAGTCCTTAACTGTAGGATTTGGAACCTCATCCTCTGTCATGGATTTAGCAACTTCAACTACCCAATTTCCCATGTTCAGTTCTGTATTCATTCTAGAGGCGACCTTCAAATTTTTGGTCTTTGGCATTTTCCCAATACATTTTCTTACCATATATTCAAGAGGGAGAGAAACTAGGACTATGTTGCATTTCTTGCTAAGAGAGATCTCTAGCTACTTGGGAGTAGCCTCAGAAGACTTTTTCCAGGGGAAGATTGTTTTGGAGTTGAGTGAATTACCACCATTGAATCAACAAGGTTTATCCTGTCACCAAGATTGAGGGTGTCCCCTACTTGATACTTTGTTCCTGGCTTTGGGGAATCAACACCTTGATCAACCTCTTAACCTGAATCTAAGTCTATAATTATTTTCTCAACAAATCCCTCTTTTCTCATTCCCTTGGTCTTTCACCTTGTGGTTCGAACTAGTAAGCTAACCACTAGAACACTCTTGGGCTTTTTGCTGGGAAAAAACCTCTTGGCTTTAGTTTTAGTGGCACTTGCATCATAGGTTTTAACATATTTATTAAAAAAAGAAACACGGGGTGAAGATTTGCAGGTCATCTTTAATGCAAGGTGTTCATTAGTTTGGACTTTCTTCAATCTCTATTAACGCTTCTATGTTATCCTTATCACATGGAACGTTCTCATTTCAATATGGTCTTTCTCTGTTCTGATACAATCTACCTCCAAAAGTGCATGTTGTTTTATTTATTCATATTGAGGATCCATTAAAGTAATTTCATCTTCTTTTATACTACTTATATTCATTTTCAAAACCAAGGTAATAATTTGTTGTAAAGAGAATATGCTCCAAAGCATTCTTCTTACCTCCATTTCACTAGGGAAATCCTCCCAAAAATCCTCCATGTGTGGTATAGGTAGAAATTCCCCTCCCAAGTTCAAACACTCTCTGCCAAATCCCTTGTTATCAAATTTTGGCCCGGATTCATAATATTTGAAGTTAAATTTCTTCAAATCAACTCCCAAATTTAGGGCATCTGAAATGAATTTGCATATACAAAGTCCTAATTCAATAGGGAAAGAGATCCCTTGCTCATATTTTGGTGGAAATGTCTTACTTACATGAGCCAACTTCCTACATAATTCAACCAACATGAAACAATCCAATGCATATCTAGGTAGCTTTGTTGGTTCACCTTCGAACCGTCCAACTCTAATTTAGGTAAAGTATGGAAATTGAATGAAGAATCCACCATAAACACTTACTAATTGCATTTCCTCTTTAGACATTCTCTTCTCTAGGATCCTTCTCAATTCATGAATCAATCTATCATTAAAAATATCATTAACTCTCCTATAGTTCTCATGACATCTTTCTTTTTGTGGGTGAGGATACTACTCACAAATTCTTATATTTTGTGTCCAGGGCTCATGAGGTATACCCACCCAATCTCAGGTACAAGACATGCAGTAAAAGAGATATGAGGACATAAAGAAATCCCTATGACCCAGACGACCAAGGTTCAATTGATCCTAAAGAGCTTCTTCTATCACTTCTGCCCGATCTAGGTGTTGTGTACCTTGAAAAATAATTTGAATGAAGAAGTACATCCATTCTTAAAAATAATAGGCTTGATTATTTCCCCTAACTCTATGCAATAACACCATCAAGTCCCTCACATACAACTTCATGTGATCTCTAGTAATAGGCTTGGGTAACCGTGAACTGCCTTTTTGGAATTTCAGCAACCAGCTCCTGGCTAGAAAACCTTTTGTATTATGATTTATTCTCAGTGAAATGACTCACATACAATGAAGGAGTAAAGTCTGAATACGTCTCTTTCTCTAGAATCCTCATGACAGACATGATGGTTTCTCAATTAATTGACAACAAAATGTCTCCATTATCCTTTCTAATGCACTCTGGCAAGAATAATATATCTTCATGCATTCGTGAACTAACTCAGGGCATACTATGGTTGGGGGAAAAGTTGTTTCTTTTACAAGGCCACTTTCTGTGATTTCCTTCATAAAGGGGGATTCTGCAAGATTCCTAAATCTTTCTCTAAAATCCTCTAAATCATAATGTGCAAGGAATGTGTCCCAAAGCTCAGAAGATGAACAAACCAGACTAAATGAATTCTCAAAAATTTTAAAGGCAGTCTTCATGGTGACAATTATACTAAATTGCATAAATAATTGAACTTCAAAAATAACACAAGTACTGCCAAATCAGTAACAAAGATAGGAATGTTGAAACTCACCTTCACTAACTCAAAATTCGTACAATTCCTAAACTAGATAAACCCTCTTTACCTCATGCTCCTTCGCTTTCGCTTGCCAAATTAGTGTCTTTTCAATCATTATATGAGCTTTTAATTACTTCCTAAGAGGATGAAATCTTAGAGAGTAATTACTAAATATCCTTACTCATGCCAGACCAATGCAACAAGACACTTTCCCCGACATGAGAATTTATTACTTGTCACTTCACTACCCAAGATTACCATATAATGACCACTTCACCCTTTTTAGAAAATTTTAAAAATTCCTATTCACAAGATGCCCCAAATATTCCCTTTTCTATTGGCTAATTCCCCTTCAAACCATCTCTTTTTCCTCTTTATATTTAAATGATGTACCTTCAAACCAGTTGAACCCAATGAACCTTGGAAAGAGGGGTTCAACAAGTTCAAGTACATCCCAATTGATTTTTTCACTTTGAATATCAAAATCAATTAAGAAACAAATAACATGGATTGCTGTGATAGTTTGACAAGACGTACAATGATTGAACTGTGAACCCAATTAATCGGTTGAACCCGTTGATCTCAATTTCAATCGATTCAACGAATTATCTCCTGCATACTTGGACACCGAAAACAAAATGCTTAGAAGTGTTGGAAAAACATTGAACCCATTGAACTAGATGAACTCAAATAACCTCTGAATAGGTTCAAGCTCGAAGTTCAATGTTTTCATTTTATCATTGAACCGACACTTAACACAATTTTTTGTAAAGGAAAAATGATATTCAAAGGGGCCTGATACTTCCATAAAGGGAAGTTTGGGTTCAATTTTTACTGAACAAAGCTACACAAAATTGAAATAGGGGTAAAAATTGGGGTCGAGGTAACATTGGCTCTGACTGGGGACTGCATTTTTAGACAAAAAAATAGAGAACTTCGAATCTCTTGTTCGCATAGACTAAGGAAAACTGGACAATAAAGAAGAACCAACACAAACCAAAAATGAGACAAACACTACACAATGATCTACTTCCATAAAGGGGAATTTGGCTTCAATTTTTACTTAATGAAGCTACACAAAATTGAAATTGGGGTCAAGGTAATAATGACTCTGACTGGGGACTATATTTTTAGACAAAAATGCAAAGAAATCTGAATCTCTTGTTCACATAGACTAAGGAAAATTGGACAACATAGAAGAACCGACACAAACCAAAACTGGGACAACCACTACACAATGACTAGGAGAAACAACTATGTACAAATAGGGGACTCTTGTTTCACTACTTAAACAATTTGAGATCTTTCCCATTATAGGATAAGGGCAATATAGATCCATCTAGGTATGCAAGTTTAAATAAGTTAGGATTCAATACCTGGTAGATCTTTAAAAGCCCCTTCTAGAGCGAGTCAAAATTCCTGTGGGTGCCTTTAGGTTCTTCTCTTGTCCCACAAAAGCACCTCATCACCTTCCATAAAATTTCTGGGCCTTTCTCTTTTATCAAAGATCTTCTTGACTTTGGCTTGGTGTGCAAGAGTTTTTTCAACTAGTTCATCCCTTTTTTCTTAAAGCTTAGTCAAATACATTACTCTTTTCTCCAAAGAGCTTTGGCAATATTGATCTTCCACAATACTTGTAGCTTAGACATTTCTATCTCAAGAGGCAGTGATAATTGAGCTCCTATACCATACACTAACTTGAACAGAGCCATTCTTATTGTTCTCTTTGGTGTGGTTATATAAGCCCGCAAACCTTCATTCAACCTTTTGTGCCAATCTTTTGCATTATTGCTGACTAAATTCTTCATAATGGCTACCAAGTTCTTTTTACTGGACTCCACATGTCTACTACCCCAAGGGTAATAATCTAAGGAGTGAGACAGGGATATACTATGATCATAACAAAACATCATTAATTCATTAAAGGAGAAATAAGTGGCATTATCAGTTACACTTTTCAGTGGCAGTCCAAAGTGCACCTGAATGTTTTCTTTGAGGAAATTGCACACTACTTCTGAAGTGGTCTTCTTCACTGCTATAGCCTCAACCCATTTCCTAAAGTAGTTCATAGACGTCAAGATATGTGTATGCCCAACACTTGAGGGTGGTGTGAGAGACCCTATGAATTCTAAACTCCACTGTTTGAATGGCTCTTCAACAATGATAAGTCCTAGGGGAAACACTGCAAGATGTGGTTTTTAGACAAACATCTAGCACTTCTCACAATTTTCTACCCATTTATAAGCATCCCTAAATATTCTTGGCCCATAGTAATAGTTTCTAAGGATTTTGAAAGTAGTTATCGTAGAGGAGAAGTTCCCATCACAAGCTTCATGATGAAAGGTTTTTAGGAGCTTTTTTTTGTTTCTCCTTATCTACACACCTCAAGAATGTCCCATCTAAACCCTTCTTGTCTAATACATCCTGTCAAATGAAATACCTTAGAAAAATTCAATCTCAAACTCCTCTTTTCTCGTGGCAATAAATGACTAGGATAGTCTCCATAAGTTAAGTAATATGCCACATCTATGAACCAAGGATCTTGAAAACTTACAAGTAAAGTGACAAGAAGATCTCATTTATTCTATTCTCATCAATCAACTTACACAAACCTTGAACCCGAACCAATTTAGTTGGGCAGATATGTAAATCATACTCTTCTATCTTTGTAACCCATGTTTCTCTTTTGTTCATGCGTATTTCTTACTGTGTTAACACACTCTTTACAGTTGAATCAGGTACGAAGACTCTTGAGTGTGAGTGAAGGATGTAGTATCTAAATTTCTTAACAACTTTCACTACTGTAAATGCATGTTTTTATGTCAAAAATTAATTCAGCTCATGCTTATTCAATGGAATTCTCATGAATTTTATGGGAGCTTTGACTCTTGATTTATCCTTCTATAAAAGGATACGTGACACAGTATATTCTGAAGCATAACAATATATAATAAAGTATTTATTAAATTTGGGGTTAATCAATATAGGGGTGTGTGAAATTTCTTCCTTGATATCTTCAAATGATTTCCCCTTAGTTTCACTCCATTTGAATACTTTTTTTTATTCATCAAGCCTAATATATGCTTTTTAGTTTCAGTGAAATCAGAGACAAATCATCTGAGGAAATTTACCCGTCTAAAGAAGGACTTAACCCTGCTTCTGTTTGAAGGAAGAATCAATTGTTGGATTACTTTAACTCATTTAGGATTGATCTTGATGTCATCTTTAGAAACCATATGCCCAAGTAATTTACCCTCCATCATGTTGAATATTAATTTCTTAGGGTTCAAACAGATCCTGTGATCCTGCCACCTTTGCAACATAGTCTTTAAGTCTTTCAGATGGTTCTTCCTCTCTTTAGATAACACATTTAAGTCATACAAATATATCACAATGATCATATCCCTTAAATCTCTGAAGGAAGAGTTCATAGCTCCTTGGAAAGTGTCTTCCGCATTAATTAGACCAAAAGACATCTGATTATATGCGAAGATTCCCCATAGGGTTATAAAATTCATCTTGTGTGTAGCCTCCTTAGCCACACAAATTTCATTATATCCTGAGAATTTTTCCAACATCGACATCATCTTAGAGCCAACTATTGTCTGTAATTTGTGGTCCATCATTGGTAAGGCATAGTTATCTTTCAAGCTAGCCTGATTTAAGTTTTGGAAATCCACACAAATTATTATTTCACCACTCTTTTTCCTTACCAGAATGATTTTTTCTATCAAATTTGAGTGATGTATAGGATGTATAATCCTAGCTTGTAACATATTCTCAACTTCCTTTTAAATAGCCCCTGCAACATTTGGATTGTAGTTCCTCAACTTCTTCCTGAATGGAGACACATTTGGTTTGAGGCAAATGTGTTTAAATAAACCATTCCTCAAATCGTTCAAGTCATCATAACTCCAGGCAAAGACATCCTTACACTCTATCAACAATTCAATCAATTTATGCCTCTTCTCAAAAGTACAATTTTTGCCAATAAATATCCACTTTGGCTGAGACTCGTTACCAATATTGATCTTCTCACATTCTTTAGGGTTACTAGGTGCTCGAGCATGTTTGCCTCTGAAAAATTAATATATGTGGGTGAACAATTTCTCCAAGGAAACCATGCCTTTCAAGATTTTTTTTCCCTTTAGCTAAATTACATCACCATCTTAATTAATAATGAGATCATGACAAAATTCCCTACACGCATTTTTTGAACCTTCAAAATAAGTGCCTACAAACATTTCAACATTTTCTAGAAAATTTTAAATCTGATGATCATTTTCAAAGACTTTCCAGAAATCCACATTATTAGGAACACTAGGTCTATATATCAATTCTAATCTACAAGTGTTCTCTTTGAATTGAGGGTGGGAGAGAATAAGGGAGGTTAACACCTCCAAGGAATATGCCTTCAAGTTTTGGTCTCTAGGGATGACTTCAATTAAAAATACATCAAAATACTCAATTTCATCCCACACCCTATTCCTATAATGCTTCAACCTCTCATTTTTAACAGTAAAAACATTTCTAACCTATTTGACAATTAGCTTCACGTCACCTTTTACCTTGAGCAACTTCACCTCCTTCATCTTAACTTCTTGCAACCTGAGCAATAGGGATTCATACTCTGTAGTATTGTTAGTATTCTTGATTTCTAACTTGAAACAGAAAGGAAAATTTTCACCTTGAGGCAAAATCAAGACCACCCCTGCACCAGAACATGTTCTTGAACAATTGCCATAAAACTCCATGGGCCAGTGGTCATTACTTTGTACTATTTTTGGAACAGGTTCTTCCTTCATTTCCTCAAAAAATAAGAAGTAGATTCCAAATTCAGATCCTCATATAATATTTGAGCCTTAGGGTCACTGGATGGGAACACTGTCAACTTACATTTTGCTTTAGGTTCAAACTTTACTTTCTGCTTCCCTATAGGAATCCTAGCTTCTGACCAGTCCATTTTGATCTCTCCTCCCAGGTCTTCGTAGAAGGTTCAGCTCAACAACATACCATAGCTAGCAGGGATGTCTGCTACTAAGATAGTCAATTTCAATCTCTTATCAGGGTAAGCTACAAGGGCTACATGTGCATCTTTGATTTTTCCAAGTATGGGAACTTGCTTTCCATCAATGGAATAACACATTTTGAAAGTCTTGGTGAGGGTCAAGCCTAAGACTTTAGCTATGGAGGAGGGCATGATATTATCAGAAGCCCCAGAATTAATGATATAGTTACTCAATTTATGATGATTTAAGAATAGGGAACATGGAAAGGATTAGGCTTTGCAGAAAAAGCATAAGAAGAATCATTTAATGCATTAATAGGTGTCTCATCTTGAGGCAAGGGATTTTCAAGGGGAGAAGCAAATAATTGAGTAATGAGAGACTCATTATCCATACATTGTTAGCTGCTAGTTTGAGCTTGGGAGCACTTGCCATGCACTTATTATTAATGTTATAAGGCATGGGGGGGTATGAATTAGTGCAACCACAAATCTACAAAATATTTTCAACAACTTCAAAAATAACCAACATACAAAGCTAAATGTAACATAACATCTTAACAAAGCATACATCCATTAAATCAAAACAATGAAACCAATATTTTATCGTGGAAACCCTTGCTAGAGGGAAAAAATGCGGTGGGAATTATCACCCAAAAATATCACTAGTGCACCAATAAGTCTTGCCTTGTTAGGAACATTACAACACTGTGTTAAGGGTATAGCCAGTTAAGAGTATCTATATCCTTGTTAGAAGCTATTACAAAAGTCCTGTTAGGAACTACCCTATTAAGGGATTTGGAACTCCTTCTGAGAGTCACCATGTTAGAGGATTTAGTCTTCAGACATGTTAGGCTCCTACTTACCCTATTAAGAGTAACCTTTTTAGAGGATTTCAATCACAAGTTGGTTAGGACTTGCCTTGAGAATAAACTCAAATGAAATGATATGAAAGTAGGACACGCTGCTTGACAGATCTGATTCAACACTCCTCAAATCACTGTTATGTTCATACAAATATTCACTTCAGCCACTACAATCATCGCATCAATAATAAAAATACAACAACAACTCAATTTCATATCTTATAACCACATTTAGGTCAGTGGAATAACCCTAAAATGTGTTATCTAATTCGACCGCCAAATCCTAATCAAAATTCATAAGCGATCACTCCAACATAGGAAATTAAATTCATGAAGGTCGACCCTCAACTATTCAACACTTAAAATGATCACTCTTTGACTTTGAATTCACCACTGAATCGGTTTATCCAATTGACTAGATTGGTTTGACTATTCAATGTTCTTACTGATATTACTAGTGTTTGTCTCAAATCTCTTCATATATGTTGAATCTTCTTATGAAATCATAGATGTAGGCAAAACTAATTTTTTAGATACTTCCTATCTGACCACATCATCCGAATCCTCAGAATCATCATCACATACTGAATTTATCATGACTGACTCTGTTATCACTAGTACACTAGATACTTAGAGAGATTCATGTATAGTCACCTTCATCACATGTATAATTGATTTGACCTATGAAACAGACTTATTTCCAGCAATGACAACACTACAAAATTCATCCAATGATCTAGGATATGATCATATTCATCAGATGTCAACAATATCCCCCTTTGGCATTGATGACAACACTTAGAGAAAAAATGTTAAGTGTATAACTATGGAAAAATGAATAACCTTAGGATTAATCCCCCTAAGGTAATTACAAAAATAGATCATGCAACATATTGCATCAAATCAATTCATGTATTTACTCCTCTCTCATACAAATACTTAACCAAAATTTTCAATCTATACTACTCTATCTACTCCCCCTTTGAAAACAATGACAAAGCAACAATGACAAAGGTAGTACAATGGATAACAAAAATGCAAAATTGTATTTATAGAGAGTAGCATATACCTATTACAATCTACTGAATACATCACCAAAATTGGTCTTCAAAACTTGCAAGTCATTAACCCAAGTGTTTAGTAGGTTCTCAATGATAAGTCTATGTCCATGTAGCAAATGGGCAAGCACCTCCAATCCTTCTACAATGCATGGAGCAAGTGAGACTAACACTAATATAGCCTCTTTAACACCTTTTTGAAAAATCTCCAATGTAGGAATCAATTGACTTTGTAACTCCACCAAGTTTGCAATCCTCTTTTCCTGCTCATCTCTATAAGCCTTAAGCTTATGATTTATTGCACTAACTTTTTCTCCAAAACTTGTAGTTGAACCATCAATAGGATCACAATTTACTGTCAACAATGTTTTCTTCTCTTGATCTTCACATCTCTTCCTATCCAAGTCCTTCAAAAATTGTGAAAAATCAGAAGTTGAGGTAAGAATCTTACCACCTTTAGTTAGAGAATATTTCACCTTAGTCACAGTCATAGCCATTGTTAAGGTATTTCTATCAATTATAATGGATTGAGCCAACTTTTCTGACCTCTTCCTTTCATAATCCCTTTCTTCTCTCATTGTAGCAACATCCTTGATACTTTGTATTTACTCACTTGTAGCTATCACCAATCGACCTAACTATTCAAGAGGTGCAACCTTCTCATTATAAGTTGCTCCAGGCACTAAATCAAAAAATATATCTCTTGCAGTCTGAATAATTTGTGCCTCCTTTTGCTTTTGATCTCTTTTGGTCTTAGACTTAATGACCATAGCAACATTCATTAATTCAATAGGGCTCATTGTACTAAGGTCTATTGGTCCTTGAATGATCGTAAAGTCATCTTCATCCATTTTACCAAATTTTTGTTGAACAATAGACATGGGATATATTACCTTTTCCTTTTCTCTATCAATAGTCTTCTCCTTTTGTTGTTATTTATTTACTTGTTCTCCTTTCTTTTGTAGATCTGCATTATGTGCATGCTCTTGCTTCTTCTTGGCTTCTACTTCACCGGTTGCCTCTGCTACTGGTTCTTTTTGCTACTCATTGGTAGGAACTTCAACTATGGTATCATCAATCATCACTTGATCTATTCCTATATCCACTTATTCATTAGTTGTAGCCTTAGGCTCCTTTGTATCATCCATGAGTGTAGTGTCTCTTTGTTCTTCAGGAATATCCATGATAGGAACATCACCAGTGGTGTCCATAGTATCCTTGGGCTCATCCAAATAAACATTATCAAGTGTGATATTCACACCATCAACCATTAATCCATCATCAGTACGGGTAACCTTAGGTTCATTATCATCTTGTTTTTATCCCTCTTCATATTTTTCTTGATCATCTTCCTTATCTTCAACAAGACCCAATAATTTCTTCAAAATACTCTCAATTTCCTCATGCACTGATTGAGAGTCACCAATCAGTATTCTTATAATTCTTGACTTATTCTTTAATACAGGTCTAACTTTCTTAAGTGTCTCATTGATTTCCTCTGTAGACATTTTTGGTTGTAATTGGAATAAGACATATCCAATTATTTCCTTGTCTTTGTTTAATATTATAAGCCACCTAGCTTCAATCTTAGCATACAAAGATGTAGGAATCTATCCTTGTAATTCAATAAGTGCTTTACTCAATTTGTGCATACTAAACACAATTGTATCCTGAATATTTATCTGGTCATCTTCATTGAGCTTGTCATAAAATTTTCTTACCCCAAAAAGTACATGCAACTTCTTGACTCTTTCAACTATATTGTTAACAAAAATGAATTTGCCAAAATCAGGCTTGAAAAACTTAGTGGTAGGAGCACCAACCACCTTTGACTTTTTTCCACTTGCCTTCATCTCCTTTTGTTCTTCATCAAACTCTATTCATTCTTCTTCTGCTTCTTCTTAAATCTTTTCATATTCCTTATTCCTTTGAGCCTTGTGTTTCTTCCTCTTTCCACCAACCTTATTTGATGTAGTATCATCCTTTTCTTTTGAGGGCTCATGTTGTGTTGTCTTTTTCTTCTCTTTTTACTGTTGCCTTTATAGGAGGAGTGATTTTCTCCTTAATTTTTATTGAGGCACTTATTATTTGCCTATTGGTTGGGACACTACTGGTTGTGGAAGAAATAACTTCTACATCTTCTTCTTCACCTATAACTATTGCCACTCTAGATGTTCCAGCTTTCTCTACAACATGTTTGGCTCTTGCCTTGTTTATGGATTCCTGTGTAAAGCCTTTCTTCAATGCATTTTGTTCAACCTCTTTTCTAATTTTTTCTCAATCACTAGTTTGGTAAATTTTATGTGCACTTCCATGCTCTTCTCCTTATAAGTTCCAAATCTAGGTTTACTTGGATCTACCAGTAGATAATAGATCTTCAACATGTAAGGTCAACATATCACCTTCTACCTCATATCCCATAGGCATAGCCCATCATTTCATAGGCACTACTACCTCCATCTGACAAGTTTCAGTATCCACCATAAAACATATATCATCTTTGTATCTCTTAACAATATGGGCTGGTATCCTTTACCTTTGATGAATTTTGCTTTGAAATTCTTTGAAATAGCCCCAAAATTTATCATTAAAACAATTACCCAAAAATCTAATACAATTTTTCAATTGAAACACAACTGGTGTACCTCCTATCCAATTTATATGACCAACACCAGGAAATAAATTTTGAAAGTAAAAGAATAATCCCATAATCAATTGACTGGATTTAAATACTTGCCTTTTATCCTTTCCGATCCTCTCCATGTTCATAAATAACTGATCTCTCATCGCAACACATAAATCACAGTCTGCATCTTCTATCACCATTCTATATGCAGTGTGGATTGCATCAGTGGGCTCACTATTGATTCTGTTGGAGTGATATACCTTGTATCATATCACCATAGATGAAAATCTCACATTAAGATCAAGGATATTATTGATTTTCACCTCTCTCTTATCCCAATTTGATTTAGTTAACTTTGTGACTACAACCTATGAGATTGACCTAAGTATCGATACTTAATTAGTTGCACAAAACCTTGTTTCTACATGTATGGACTCCTTAGTATTATTTTGTAGATGGTCAAGCCACATAAATTGGTCATGCACTCAACTCAACACATATCTTACTTGATCTTCGTCACACTCATCAGGGAAATTGATGGCATGAGAGAAACCCTTATTTGCAACCACTTGGTGCTCATCCTTCAATACCAGATCACTACACAACTTTTCATACAGTGAATGAATATGAGATTCACTTAGATCTTCAAACTTACAATGAATGTATGATCACACATCTTCAATATGCATCACACTGTAGGGCACCCTTTGGATCATCTTTGACTAATTTAAATGGACGCTTCTTAAATTATGGCCTAGGTATCCTAGTAATCTCCACAATGATTGATGTATCCATCTTGAAAATGACAAATCTAAGCCCATAAGATCAAATAAATACCTTTGATAAGCACCGCTTGATGAAACTTCAAACCCTTTCTATTTCCTTCACAAAATCACTGCAAATTCTTTAATCAATCACCTTAAATACTGTCAAATTGATCAATCTTCACTTCTATTGCTCTGTGTCTGCTCTTTGAAAATGTAGGTGCACAATAAGACCTAAAAATCACCTTTTATCTTCATTCTCTCTACAACATTAATTGCATCACTAGTTGCTAACAAAATATCATATAACTTATAAAATTTTGTTAGTGGTCAACAATTTCTACATGCGGTTAAACAAAAAATTCATGCCATAAATCAAAACAACCATATGCATCTAACTATGCAAATAGAACTTACTACACATGCATCTAGGGGGTCTTCAATCTTCAATAGATTCGACAATGTGTTCTCCACCCAAGTCAATGATGACTGAGTTAGATGAAGAATTCTCCACACATAGTGAAGATGTGGTATCTTCAGATGGTTTCTCTTCACTCTTATTTTGTCCAAATCTTCCTCATCTGATTCCTAGTCTCTTCAACATTCACAATATACTTTCCCTTTTGCTTGTCTGACTGGTTAACTAGTTGGTTCACCTTATTGTTCCTTTCTCTACAAAACCTTGCAATGTGTCATATCTTGTGACAATGAAAACATGCCATACTTGTTGATCTCCAAGGTCCAGTATTTCCTCTATTTGTCCTTAATCTATAGTTAATTGTCATGTGTCCATAGTTGTGATAATGTGAGCATATAAATTACATCGATTCTCATCCTAATAAGGACTTGATCAGTTGATTTGTGACCATTGAATGTTCATCCTTTTCCTACACTCATTAGCTCTATGACCATATTTTTTGCAATTGTAACAATAACCATAAAAAGTACTTGGTCTAGCATTAGATCTAACACTTGGAATACTAGATCTGGCATTTTTCTTGCAAACATTAGTACTATGTATAGCCTTGTGACATTTAAAGTAGGTGGGTTTGTAAGGTTTCTTACTAGGACTCCTTAGGGTTACCTTTGGTGAGGCTTTCTTATCTTGCATGTCCTTCTTGGTTCTAGAGGATTCTCCAACTTCATAACTTGTGTATCCAAGACCATGCTTATCTCCATCCATTCTTTGATTCTTGAGTTGTTCATCAAGTTTTGTAGTACTCTCATTGAATTTCCCGAGTAAATCATTTACAACCTTCAACTCACCTTCAGTTGCTCATTTTATTTTCTCAGGTTCTCATTCTGCCTTAGGGATTCTTGGTTTTATTAATTTGTCTCATGTATATGTTCATGCAATGTACCAACCTCTTGTTCAAATTTGAACAACTCATCTATTTTAGCTTTTAGGGTTTCTTTTAACCCTTTCCTTACTTCTTATGTAATATTCCTTGCTTCCATTTCTTCACTCATCGTGATTGAAAAATGATTCTAACTCTCTCTTTAGATTCTTCTTGTCTCCATGCAATTTCCTATTCACCCAGGTCAAAGCTTCTAGGGAATCCTTAGATTACTCAGACCAACTTTCTTCAGATAGTTGATCAATGATATATTGTCTCTCAGATAAATTTTGAGCAAGCTTAGACCTCTTAGCTCTTGGTTGCTTGAGTTTATCCTTCAACTAGTCAATGAACTCTTTTGCATCTTCATGTTGCCTTTGTTAGAGTAATTAGTTTACTCTTTTTCGGCTTATGCTTTCACTTAGGTGCATATAATTAATACTTTATATTAATTATATTGCGCATCCTAGCTTTTAGATTTTAGGGTTTGTTCACCTTTATAAGGTCAAACTTTGTAATCTCTTCTCATTAATTCAGTTAATATTTTTGCTCTCACTTTTTGAGTAAAAACTGAGTTTCTCTTTTTCCTTCTCACTTCATTTCTTGTGACAGGTTTTTGCATGCAGCTGGATCTTGGCGTGAATCTGATCTTTCATCAGATTCTACATGGTATCAGAGCTCAGAGCTGTGGCCGCCTATTCCTGATTTGAAGACTTTTTGGAGATTCAAGGGTTTCATCTTTCAGCCGTAGTTTTGGTTGAATCTGGAAATTTTTTTTTTGAGGCATCTTGGGTAAAACAGACCTCTCCAACGGATTCAGAGGGTCGATCCGGTGAATTTTGATATAAAATTTGACCTATTCGGCCTCCAGAGCGTTTGAGAAAAAAATTTGCCCTTTTCGGGCCGTACGACACAGTTTTCGAGGTCAAAACGCAAAAAAAAATTAAAAAAATGCATTTTTTGGCGTTGTTTGGGCGCTGCCAGCTCGCACCACCAGCGAGCCACCCCCGCGCCGCTACAGGCCAGCGCGCCGCCCAGCGGCCACCGCGCCGCCACCCGGGCCGCCGCCGCCCACAGGCCGCTCGGCCGCCACCCGCAACGGGCCCTTCCACCGCCGGTTCATAGCCAGGCTGCCACCGCCTCCGGCAGCGCCGCCTGGCAGCCACCGGCCCGCCTCCCGTCAGCGCAGGGCTGACGTCACCCTGACGTCAGCGCTCGGTTTTTATTTTCTGGTCAATTTTTTTGAAATTTTCCGGCGACTATCTGTTTTTCCAGCCGCCGTCTTTTTTTTGCCGGCAATGACGTCATGCTGACGTCAGCGACGGCCCAGTGACGGCCAAACGGCCGTCAATTTTTTTCCCGCACCTGTTTTTTTCCAGAGAGTATTGTTTTGGAGGGGCAGTCGGTTTTTTGCCCGTATCTTGGGCATACGGTGTCCGTTTTTGAAAAACGAAATATCATCGGAAAGCTGTTTCCAAGACGGATGTAATGGTGCTGGTTTCGTTTGCTGATTCAACCGTTTGAGTACCTTTTTTCAGCGTTGAATTTGCAGCTTCATTTCTCCTCCTGTTCTGCTTCTGGAACTCAGGTTTTCTCCTCAATTTTCTTTGTGTTCTTTCAGTAGTTGTTCATTTGAGGTGATCAGGGGATAGAATTTTACATTGTGGGGGGGTGCATTTTAATCTCTGTCATTTCATTCAGAAAGACCCTTCTACTTCCGTCTTCTTCTTCTTTCAATGTCGGACCCCTCTGTGGCCCGACTGACACCTCACAACTACCACACATGGAAGCCACACATGACCAGACTCCTCATGTCACGAGGTTTATGGTCCTGCATGAATGTGGCTCAGCCATTTCTTCAGAGGCCTTACGAGGCACTTATGCACAGAAACAGGATGGATGAGGCAATGGGCCTCATTGCCATGAACATTTCAGATGGGTTGTTGTTCCACCTGGATGGCCTGACTACACCCAGGGATATGTGGGACAAGTTCTCCA
>MU225749.1:3095493-3108845 GCA_018584345.1 Thuja plicata
ATGATATTAATTGTTAATGTTATAAGGCACTGGGGGGGGGGGGTGTGAATAAGTACAACCACACATCTACAAGATCTTTTCAACAGATTCCAAAATAACCAACATACAAAGCTAAATGTAACATAAAAGCATGACAAATCATACATCTATGAAATCAATGCATTGACACCAATATTTTATCATGGAAACCCTTGTTAGAGGGAAAAATGACTGTGGGAATTATCACCCACAAATCTCACTAGTGCACTAAAAATTCTTTCCTTGTTAGGAGTATTACAACACCCTGCTAAGGGTATACCTGGTTAAGAGTATCTATAGCCCGGTTAGAAGCTATTATAAAAATCCTGTTAGGAACTACCCTATTAAGGGATTTGAAGCTCCTTCTGAGAGTCACCTTGTTAAAGGATTTAGTCTTCAGATCTATTAGGATATTTCTTACCCTATTAAGAGTAACCTTGTTAGAGGATTTTGATCACAAGCTGGTTAGGAATTACCTTGAGAATAAGCTCAAATGAAATAATTTGAAAGTAGCATACACTGCTTAACAGATCCACTTCATCACTTCTCAAATCACTATTATGTTCATAGAAACTTCCACTTCAACCACTACAATCATCGTATCAACAAAAACTTTACAACAAACTCAGTTTCATCTCTTATAACCATATTTAGGTCGGTGGAATAACCCTAAAATGTGTTACCCGATTTGACCTCCAAATCCTAATCAAAATTCATAAGTGATAACTCTAACAAAGGAAATTGAACTCCTCAAGGTCGACCCTCAACTATTCAACACTTAAATTGGTCAGTCTTTGAATTTGATTTTACCGTTGAATTGATTTATCCAATTGACTAGACTGGTTTGGTCGTTCAATGTTCTTACTATTATTAGTGGTGTTTGTCTCAAATCTTTTCTTGTACATTGAACTAATTATGTAGATACTTTATTTCTGACCGCATCAAGTGAATCCTCATAATCATCATCGCATACTGATTTTATCACGAATCACTGTGTTATCACTAATACACTTGATACTTAGACAAATTCATGTATAGTCACCTTCATCATCGGTATAACTGATCTGACCTATGAAAAAGACTTGTTTCCAGCAATGAAAACACTACAACATTCATCCCATGATCTAGGATATGATCATTTTCATAAGATGCCAACACATATTTTACTAATTTATCAAGTTCTTTAGGGTTCAATTTCAAATATTCAGTGGCAGATATTTGAATTCTAGCAGATTTACAAAACTTTGCAATATTAAAAGGAGGTTGAGGGTAATACCAATGAAGAATTTTTTCCTTAGGATCCTTTGAACTAGTCAAACTAGGTAAACTAGATGAACTAGTTGAACCAAAATTGGGAGTTCGAACAATAGGTTCTTTATTCTTCGTAGGAATTTCTAGCGAGGCTAAGTTGTTTGGGGTTATGAAATTCTTTTGACTTCTAGTGAGCATAATACATTAAGGGTATTCTAGAGTGAAAATATCTCACCTCCCCTTTCTAAGTCAGACTCATACTCTAGGAAATGAACTCCACTGTCGCCATGTTCCTCCAAATTCCTTTCATCTTCTATGGATTCTCCCAGTGCATCCTCTGTAATAACCATTTGAGCATGCCTAATCATCTTTGGGCATGTACTCCCTTCATGGTCTATGGTTAAGTGGAAAGTGCACATATTTCCTTTTTCTTTGAGGAGCTTGAATAGCTAGCCTTAGTTGTGTCGAGGGGAGTTGTAAAATTTTCCACGCATTATTTTGTTGACTGAATTGCCTCTTGCTAATATCCTGATAAGGTTGTGGATATAATGTGCTCTGTTGATCTCTAAGTTTTGTTATCTATTCATGTCCCACACTTAGTCATAATCAAGATAGGTTGGTTGGTCACCACTATGGCCGAGCCATCCCAATAAGGCCGAGACCGAGCAGTAATTACTGTCGAGCAAGTCAGAGGTTTCCGATTACTAAATAGATGATGAGAAAAATGATTGTTGAGTTGCATAGAAGAGTTAGTGTCGGGCGACGACATATAGTTATGCCAAGAGAGATAATATTGACTAACCACTAGTGTTTGGTTATGCCGAGTAAAATAGATTGTGTATATGTGTTTGGAATGACACAAACACCAAGGTAAACCATTTTGGCCGACTTCTATGGAGCATTTAATTATCATGCATAGATATTTAATGCATTAATTATGCACTGTTTTTATGATCATGGATCCCTATGCAACCAATAAAAATTAGGGATGCCTAAGCGAAAAAAGGAACCAAGGAGAAACATGAACCTAAGGAGGAAGAGGTCATTCAAGCATTGGTACAATTAGCTAATGTTACTCCTCTGTTATTTACTGAAGTTAAGAGCTCTAATACATATGTCGAGCATATACTTAATACTCAGAAGGAGATAGTATTAATTAGTGGTGATACTAGTATTTTTAAAGTTGAACACAAACTGAGTAGCAGCTCACCAGAGCCATTGAAGAAGAAATCACATAAGAAGAAGAAGGATAAGAGATATGAAGTTACACTTGATAGAGTTATAGATATTCCAAAATGGGATACTGATAACTTATCTTACAAGCATATGTTAATGTTGCAGGACTCATTGAATAGGAAGAGGAAGCAAGAAGAATTGAAATGAGAACATAAAAAGAAGCAGGTATTACATGAAATTGAAGAAATCTTTGTTGATGCATTTGAATTTCAAGACTTAAATGAGCAGGTGCCTATCTTGGAACAAATAGTTCATATTGTTTAGAAAGTGAACACTGATGACATTGATGCAAATGAGAAACTCTTGCAATGATCCAAGAGAAAATTTGAGACCAAGGTACTTGAGAAAGTTGCAGCAAAGCTTACCAAGAAGCAGGTTGCGCTTTCTGATCTGGTAAGAAACTTAGAAGAAGTGATAGAGAATGTTCTCTCTTTGTACAAACAACTATGTGATACCGAATTCTTTACAAAGGAGAATCAACAGCTTATTTAGAAGCTACAAATATATTTAAAGTCAACAACATGGTCACTGAGCATGGATGCAAGTTCAAGCTCTTTTCATTTTAGTAGGTTCACACATGCCCAAGGGAGACAAGCATAGCTTATGTCTAATGATGGAAAAATAAGGGAAAAATTTATTTCAATTCATATAATGTTTATACCTCATTTGGAGTTTATGCAAAAAGAGGTGAAATCGACAAAGGAACTAGCATAGAAAGATCCACCTCTAAACATTGCAAAGAGTCTGATTGATCTAGTTGTATATGTAGTAAAGTCTTTATGGAGAAAGACCGAGTTAGAATCATAGGGGGAGCTATGATTTCTAAGTCTATTTGAGTACTACATTTTTTTTTGTAAAGGACTGAAGAGTCATGAAAAAGTGTTTTTGCCACTAATGAGAAAGGGGGAGATCGTTGCTCTCTAAGTTTTGGTTTCTATTGGTGTCCCACACTTAGTCATAATAAAGGCAAGTTGGTTGGTCATCACTATGACCAAACCATCCCACTAAGGCTGAGACCAAGTAGTAGTTACTGTCGAGCAAGTCAGAGGTCTTCGAGTACTCAATAGATGTCAAGAAGAATGATTGCTGAGTTGCATAGAAGAGTTAGTGCCGAGCGACAACATATAGTTATGTTGAGCGAGACAGTATTGACCGAGCACTAGTGTTTGGTTATGCCGAGTAAAAAAAATTGTGTATATGTGTTTGGAATGGTACAAGCACCAAGTTAAACCATTTTGGATGACTTCTATGGAGAATTTAATGATCATGCACATAGATTTAATGCATTAATTACGTGCTATTTTTATGATCATGGATCCCTATGCAATCCATGCAACCAATCAAATTTAGGGATGCCTAAGTGGAAAAATATGATGGATATAGATCGTCGATCTTGATCTCGATGATCTATATATGGGATGCTTCAACCCTAATTTATGTGTGTAAGAGAACATCTATTTGGATGCGAATGTGAAGAGAAGAGATCAAAAGTATATGCATGTTTTGCATATCTGAAGCATTGACTAGGCAGAGTGACCAAGCAGAGCAGTGAAGACAAGAACATAGATAAATCAGATTGAGAGATCAGTTAAGAGTTGGAAAGAGGAGTTTTGTTATCAACATTTGTAGTGCATACCAAAGGATTGGGTACTAATACATTCTAACAAGTGAATCATGGTAAATCTCTTAACAGAGTGGTCCTAACAGGCCTTTATAAATCTCTTACCTAAGTGCTTACTTTGTTGTAAGTTTAAATCATTTAACAAGGTATATTGTATAAGTCTGTAAGCTCTTAATAGGGCAGACCCCTCGCAGGGTAGATCATCAGAAGTGATAAAAAATTTGTAGCCCTAACAAACACACTTTATAAATACAATAGTGAAGATTTGTGGGTGTCATCCCCACCCCATTTTTACCTTCAAGAGTTACTAGGTTACCAAAACATTTGTGTTATGTTTTCATGATTATATGTCAAATCTTTACAACATTTTACTTTATGTTTAGGAATACTTGGTTGAATCAGTTTATTTAGAATTGTTAGAAGTTTTATAGGTCTGATTCACCCCGCCCCCTCTCAGTTACTGTTTTCCCATATTAGACTTCCAATAATTGGTATCGGAGCATTTTTCTCTTAAAAGAAGTGTAACCAATTGAGAGTTAAGATCTCAGAAATGGAGGCTTATAAGTTGGGAAAGGTCATTGAGAATCAGAAGATTATTATTTAGCTAGCACTGCAACAACTTGAGACAACAAGAGAAGAAGTTAGGAAATCCTTAAAAGCTAGGAAGAAATTAGCAACTCAAATGAAATATACTCAATATAAAGAAGAAGACATTGAAGGTCTGTTTAACAATGTAGATTCAAAAGAAAGCAATGCAATGATTGCACATCTATTGGAGAAGAATAACACACTGAAAGAACAAGTCAAAATTCTGAAGATAGAACAAGAAACTCAATCAATAACACTATGTGAGGTGATTGATTAGAAGAAGAAAGTCGAGGAAGACAAGACAATGGTAGAAGAAGATAAGAGACAGATGTCTACCAGACTTGATGAAAGGAATATTGATGCGAAGAATCTCTCAAACGGTCAGTTGGACATGGTAAACCAACTGTTATT
Organism: Thuja plicata; assembly: GCA_018584345.1. Taxonomy (NCBI): domain Eukaryota; kingdom Viridiplantae; phylum Streptophyta; class Pinopsida; order Cupressales; family Cupressaceae; genus Thuja; species Thuja plicata. The sequence goes on from MU225749.1 coordinate 3,100,619, forward strand.
TGCAAATCAAGAGATAAATAGAAAAGAAATTGAAATCACATATCTGAGATCTGAGAACAATCAAATGAAAAATGAGTTGAGATCTGAAAGAGAACTCATTGAGAGGATAAAAAATGAAATGAAGCATTGAGATACTTTGAGGAACTTATGAGATCACCAAGAAGGAATAGTGGCACATATGGACCTGGACATACCGAGCACCAATCTTCCACTGAAGAAGGAGAATCATCAAAGAGTGGAGAACTAAGGAATGCAAAGTCGAAGAACAACAAGCCTACATGTTATCACTGTGGGAAACTAGATCACACAACAAACATATGCTAAAGAAAGAATAGTAAGTCAAATCCTAAACCTAAATTTAATGGATATTGTTTTAACTATAAGAAGCATGGAAATCAAGCACATGAATGCATGTCAAAGACTAGCAATACACCTACTTCACCTAGATTCCAAGGACATTGCTACAATTGTAAAAAATTTGGTCATAGAACCCAAGATTGCAGAACCAATGTAAAATCCAAATGGACATCCATGAAACAAGGCAATACAGAGAGGAAAGGTAACACATTCAATTGGGATTATAATACAAGGCACAATTGTCATTATTGCAATAAATTTGGTCATGTTGTAGAGAATTATATAAGTACACACTTTAGAGGTAAATCCAAAGTTTGGATGAATGGAAGTATGGTCTGTTATAGTTGTCACAAGACCAGGCATACCAAGAGAGATTGCAAGACCGGAGTCCTAACACCTACTGTTGAGAAGATGAGGAATCAGATGAATCTAACATGGAGAAAGAAAGAAGAAGCAAGCAGTAGTGGATCAAGTGAAGCGAAGATCACCCAATCCAATGGATCAGGTGATCACACTACTTCCAATTAAGTAGAAAGGTATGCAAGGAACTGTTTTCTCAAATGCCATACTTTACACCACTTCCTAACATAAAATGTATTAAAGTCCATATCTACATAAGTTAAGATGCATTAGGACAGACCTGAGACACAAATCAAGAAAAATAATTGTAATAAATATTTGATGTCGAGCATTAGTATCAGCATATGTTGAGCTTCCATACCAACTGAGCTGATATGTCAACCGAGCGTCAGTCGACTGAGCATCAGTAGTGACTGAGTCAATTATCTGACCAAGTGGTGTGTGATAATCAAGCTATTTAATCAAGGACCAAGGACAAATCTTATCCACTTACCACTGTGCTAAGCATTTATTGAAGACCTAATCTGATTGTTTAAGGGTATATAATCAATTTCGGCATTCATTCTTCATTACACACAATGATTAGAGTTTGCAGAACATTCTAAAGATGATTCAAGAGTGATTTGAGCAGAGTTTGAAAAGATTCCACTTGTGCATCATCGACAAGTATTGACAAGGTTGAAGATCGGTTGTTGTCGAGTTACACAAAACCTATTTTGTGAACCCTAACTTGAAGAAATGGCAACCAATTCATCCGTTGGAATGAAAAGACAAGACAAGGCAATGATGAATGTTCAGTTGGTTAGGAGAGACGCATGTGCACCACCAAATTTATGAGTCATTCCTAAAACTACAATGAAGGGAGATCTTACAGGAGCCTTGTCATAGATTGTAGAGAAAGGTTTAGTCCGTGCCCTAGACTTCCCACGTAACTTTAAGGTTGAATGGATCAGGATTGTGTTGATTAGAACACATGACATGTGTCTATGTTTGGAAAATGTACTAGTAAATATAACAAAAAACATTATTCATCGAGTTACTGGTTATCCCATTGTGCAAGGGAAGTGTACTATGCACTATCACAAAAAGGAGGATATTGAAAATTTCACTTTGGCTGAGTGGAACAAATGAGGAATGACAATTTCTATGATCACCAATCTAGAAATTGATTTCAGAGTTAGAGTCATTGCACACAAATTCTATCAATCCGTCAGATTGGACAGTGTCCCATGTGTAGCAGTTGACCAGGCATGGAAAATAGTGAAGAAGGATCATACTTATGATCTTGCCTAGTTACAGATGACTCAACTTGTCGATAACTTATCAACAATTAGGAAGGCAAATAACTCTATGTGTAAGTTCGGTTCCTTACTTTTTTGTATAGTTTTATATGTACAAAACACTTTTCCTACTATTGGAGATGTTGTATAGAGTCAGGACCGACCAATAACAGTTTAGATTACCGAGATCATTCAGTAGTTAGGAGATAATTTTGATACTGTCATGGGTAATTATTTTGTGGAGTTCATGAAAAAGATGAGACTAAGGAGCAGAATCCCAGTATCACTAGTGGAGAAACATTATAATGATTTTTACTTTCTAGTTGATACTGATAACACCTATGTGCAAGCTATAGTACTAAGGGTAGCATGGATAAGGCCATTACCCTATGAAGTAAACATAGATGAAACATATGTAGCTATCAAAACTCTACTTGCAGAGTAAATTGATAAGAAGGCCAAGAGATTTGGAAACTATGATGAAGCAAAATCAAAGATAAATTCAAATTTGAAGGTTGCAACAATGGAGAGGAGGAGAAAGAAAATTGTGAAGAACCTTGAGAAGATGTTAGGAGAAGAAGTAGAGGAAGATGTACCAGTACAGATCACAATAGGTCAAGGAGAGTACCAATCTAGTGATTATGAGGAAAGTTAATATGATGTGGAAATAGACAAAAAGGGTAAGAAAGTGATGGTTGCCAAGCCAACCAAGAAGAGGAGTTCACAATAGAAATCTACTCCTCCTGCCACATCTCAACTGAGAACCAGGGCATCAAAAATTACTATATCTTTCGAGCCACTAAAGAAGAAGTTGGTAAAGTATGTTGAAGGGGTAGGATCAGGGAGCAGAGTCATCCTAAAAGGAAGCTGAGAAGAAAAAATATTATGGGAAAAGATGAAGAAGATGAAGAATTGACAAAAACTGAGGATATCGGCAAGTTCAAAGTTGCAACACATAACCACCCTTCTGAAGTTGATGAAATTTGTCACAACATTGGAAATTCAGCAGGTTTGTCAAGTTTTAAGTTTATTAAGTTTGAGAAATTAAGCGAAACTAATAAGGCTAAGATAGAAGAAGCTATGATGGAAATGTTAGTATCATATAAGATGACACCTTTGGAGATTGGGAATTTAGTCCCTGATGAATTAACAATCAAAATTGATGAGAGATGGCAACATGCCATTATGACAGAAAGGCAAATTAGAGAAGGAGCATTAGCTTAAATTATGCCTGAGTTAACAAGGAAGCATAAAGAAAAATTTATGGATCAATATAGGAATAGATTCATTCCTAAATTGAGAGCCTATTATATGTTAAAAATGATGTAGAAGGTGTTGTAAACAAATTGAGCTTGACAACAAAGAAGACATTGATGAGCCTGATAATACTGAGGATAAGACACATTATGATATTGAAGATGAAATGACTGACATTGATGAGGATGAGTTGAAGGAAGATGTTGAAGATGAGGAGAAAGATAAGGTTGATGAAGAGAAAATTGAGGACTTAACAGTTGATGAGGTAACACAAGGTTTGAATGTAGAGGAACAGGGAAAAGAGGCACTCATAATTCCAGATTCACCTACTGAGGCCAACCTTGAAGACAATGCAGAGGGAGATAAAAGAAAAGAAGAACAAGCAGATAAGTCTGCATTAGATATCTCCAAAGCACTTGAATAAGTCACATAGGTGACTGAGACTCTTGAGATCGAGGAGAAATAGGAACCTAAGGAGGAAGAGGCCATTCAAGCATTGGTACAATTACCTAATGTTACTCCTCTGGTATTTACTAAAGTTAAGAGAGTTGATACATATGCCGAGTAGATACTTAATACTCAGAAGGAGATAGTATCAATCAGTGGTGATACTAGTATTTTGAAAGTTGAACACAAAATGAGTAGTAGCTCACCAGAGCCAACGAAGAAGAAATCACATAAGAAGAAGAAGGATTAGAGATATGAAGTTACACTTGATGAAGTTATAGTCATTCCAAGATGGGATATTGATAACTTATCTTACAAGCAGATGCTAATCTTGCAGGACTTATTGAACAGGAAGAGGAAGCAAGAAGAATTGAAATGAGAACATCAAAAGAAGCAGGCATTACATGAAATTGAAGAAATATTTATTGATGCATTTGAATTTCAAGACTTAAATGAGCAGGAACCTATCTTGGAACAACTAGTTCATATTGCTTAGAAAGTGAACACTGATGACATTGATGCAAATGAGAAATTCCTGCAATGATTCGAGAGAAAATTTGAGACCAAGTTACTTGAGAAAGTTGCAACAAAGCTTACCTAGAAGCAGGTTGCACTTTTTGATCTGGTAAGCAACTTAGAAGAAGTGATAGAGAATGTTCTCTCTTTGTACAAACAACTATGTGATACCAAATTCTTTATAAAGGAGAATCAATAGCGTATTCAGAAGCTACAAATAGATTTAAAGTCAATAAGACGGTCACTGAGCATGGATGCAAGTTCTAGCTCTTTTCATTTTAGCAGGTTGACACATGCCCGGGGGAGACTAGTTGAGCTTATGGCTAATGATGACAGATAAGGGTGAAATTTATTCAATTCAGACAATGTTGATACCTCATTTGGAGGTTATGCAGAAAGAGGTGAAAGTGGCAAAGGAACTAGCACAAAAGGATCCACCTCTGAACATTGCAGAGAGTCTGATTGATCTAGCTGCCAGGCTAGAAATCAAATTTCAAGTTTTGGAATTTGTAAGGTCAATTTGGGATAATACGTTAGCAATGATACTACAGATTCATAAACCATTTTTGGATAAGTATGGTTTGACCCCAACGACCCAGCAGATCAAAGTAACACGAGTGACAAAAACAAGGGGGAAATGTCATAAGATTCAACAGGGGGAATTGTAATTATATATGTACATATGTTGTATATGTAGTGAAGTTTTTATGGAGAAAGATCAAGTCAGAATCCTAGGGGGAGTTCTGAGTTCTAAGTCTATTTGAGTACTATATTTTTTTTTGTAAAGGACTGAAGAGTCATGAAAAAGTGTTTTTTCCACTAATGACAAAGGGGGAGATTGTTGATATCTTTTTTTTGTTGTCTATTAGTGTCCCACACTTAGTCATAATCAAGGTAGGTTGGTCGGCCATCACTGCGATCGAGCCATCCCACTAAGGCCGAGATAGAGAAGTAGTTACTATCAAGCGAGTTAGAGGTCGCTGAGTAGTCAATAGATGTCGAGCAGAATGATTGTCGAGTTGCATAGAAGAGTTAGTGCCGAGTGAAAACATATAGTTATGTCAAGCGAGATAGCATTGACCGAGCACCAGTGTTTGGTTATGCCGAGTAAAAAAAATTGTGTATATGTGTTTGGAATGACACAAAAACCAAGGTAAACCATTTTGGCCAACCTCTATGGAGAATTTAATGATCATGCACATAGATTTAATGCATTAATTACGCACTATTTTTATGATCATGGATCCCTATGCAAGCCATGCAACCAATAAAAATTAGGGATGCCTAAGCAGAAAAAGATGATGGATCTAGATTGTTGATCTTGATCTGGATGATCTATATATGGGATGCTTCAACCCTAATCTATGTGTGTAAGAGAATGTATGTTTGGATGTGAATGTGAAGAGAAGAGATCAAAAGTATATGCATGTTTTGCATATCTAAAGCATTGACTAGACAAAGTGACCGAGAAGAGCAGTGAAGAGAAGACCAGAGATAAATCAGATTGAGAGATTAGTTAAGAGTTGGAAAGAGGAGATCCATTATCAGCATTTATAGTGCAGACTGAAGGATCAGGAACTGATACATTCTAACAAGTGAATCAGGGTAAATCTCTTAATAGAGTGGTCCTAACAGGCCTTTGTAAATCTCATAACTGAGTGCTTACTTTGTTGTAAGTATAAATCCTTTAACAAGGTAGATTGTAAAAGTCCGTAAGCTCTTAACAGGGCAGACCCCTCATAGGGTAGATCATCATAAGTGATCAAAACTTTGTAGCCCTAACAGGCACACTTTATTACTGTAGTAGTGAATATTTGTGGGTGTCATCCCCACCCCAATTTTACCTTCAAGGGTTTCTAGGTTACCAAAATATTTGTGTTATGTGTTCATGATTAGATGTTAAATCTTTATAGCATTTCAATTTATGTTTATGAATACATAGTTGAATCTGGTTTTTTAGAATTGTTAGAAGTTTTATAGGTCTGATTCACCCCCCCTCTCAGTTACTACTTTCCCATATTAGACTTCCAAGAGTACTCACCTTTGGCATCTTCCTTTTAAATGCAATTACATCATTTAGTAGCATTTGAACTATAGGGCCAGAAGAGGGCAAAGCTTGTGTGTTAGGATTTTGAACCTTTTTCCTCCATTTACCAGTTGTAATTAAATCATCCTCTAGTTCAATTGATTGTGTCCATGCTTCTACCAGATTAGCTACTCTTCTCCTTCTAAAGTGAAAACCAATATCAGGTGGCATGGAATTTAAAAAGAAACACTTTTGGTTTTTAGTCATCGATCTCTTAGTGTTGAGAATCTTATTGACAATCTTATTGTGTTTTTCTACAAAAAATCTCATTGGTTCATGAATTTCCATTTTTAATTGAGTTAATTGTGCTGAGAGAGAATGCTTGTCCTCTGCACTTTTGAACTTATTTTAAAATGTAGTTCTCATGTAAATTGATGCATTAGGTAAATGATAAAACCACTCTGCAACAACATCAATTAAAGTTTGCACAAAAATCCAAATGACTACATCTTGATGTTGAACACTAAGTACCCCACATGCTACATTGAAAGCATTCAAATTCCCCATTTGTGGATTTCTTCCCATCCCCGTTAAACTTTCGTAAGTTTTCTCTAGCTCCTTTGGGCAATGCATTCAAATTAACTCTTAGGTTCAATGGTCCTATAGAAGTTCCCCAAGGCTGAACCATTCTAGGTATGAAAATTATGGTAATAGGCAATTTAGTGTTTTTTAAAGTTATGGCTTGGCAAATAGGGGATGTTGAGGCCTTTGGAGGAGATGGAGGTCTACTTATGGATCTTCTTGTGCAAGAAAAGTTGGCTGAAAAGCTCAAATTTTGCAATGCATAAAAAAAGGGATCAAACACTCCTTCTTTCCTCTGAGACCTTGTGTATCTTTTAAACTTCAGATTGTTGAGCTTCAATCACACTTTTATTTATTAGTCTCTAGGTTGCTCTTGATTCCTTGGGACCTCGAGAACCTGATTAGCTGCTTAGTTTCTATTGGTGTTTCTTTCTTTCCTTCTCCTTTGTATTAATAACAAAAATCTCATATTAGCAGCTAGATCCTCCTCTCTTCCCAACACCAAACTTTCTCTTCTATAGTCTTTTAGACTTATTCTTGTACGTTAGGCTATTGTATTTAATGAACTAATGATATCTTTGTGACCATCCTAGAAGCCTAAGTTTGGCTGTAAAATAGAGAAAATGTTCTCGTGGGTTAAAACCATCATGTCCCATGTCAAGGTGACTGACTTGTAATATTTCTCTTGTTTGGATCCCCAACAGAGTCGCCAAAAATTAGTTGGTTAATAAATTTTTCCTTTGATAAATAATTCAAATTTTTTACTCTAGCTGTTTAATTAAAGTACAAATCAATCATCAATAGTTGGGTAAATTATTTCTAATTTCCCTTTGAATTTCAAAAGTTACAAATCCCTTATATGATATTATGATGAATAACAACTAGAATAACATTCATGTATACTTTTAACCATAAAGTACATAAGGCAACAAATATTTATCCATCAATATGAAGTTTGCTCTTTTATAAATTGCTAACACTCAGAAAACACAGTTTATGTTTAGTAATGAATTATAAACATCTACTTATGATTCCAATAGACCAAATAAAAAACACATATTCGCATACATTTGAAAAAGAGACATATTCAATAGCTGAGAACCAAAACCCACACATAAATTTTAATTCTCATAAGTCCAAATTCATTGATCTAGACTTGCCAAAAAATTGGCTTTCTTCTTATTCATAAATAAAAAGTATATTTCAAAGTATCAATAAAGCATATATGGTCTACAAAAATAAAATATATTTGGACCTTTCTCATTTCTTTTAATTACACACAGAGAGAGAGAGAGAGAGAGAGAGAGAGAGAGAGAGAGAGAGAGAGAGAGAGAGAGAGAGAGAGAGAGAGAGAGAGAGAGAGAGAGAGAGAGAGAGAGAGAGAGAGAGAGAGAGAGAGAGA
>MU225749.1:3108895-3125557 GCA_018584345.1 Thuja plicata
GAGAGAGAGAGAGAGAGAGAGAGAGAGAGAGAGAGAGAGAGAGAGAGAGAGAGAGAGAGAGAGAGTCTTATACCAACCATCATTAAAACTTTGGATTTAAAACTGACCCAGTACAAAGTCTAATGTAGTTTTTAAAACTGACTATTGATAAACTAAAAACATAATTGTCTTAATATAAATCAAGAAACATAAAATGACACAATAAATATTATGGTCCGATGGATGTTCTAGAACTCGCGGACTGGTTTTGATCGACAAGAGGGGTACGTGTCACTTTCCACTCCTTATGGGCTGCCACGAACTCCCTAATTCCATGAGAATTAGGGATGTTAATGTGTGTAATGCGCTGCCTCCATACCTCTTTCTTCCTCTTAATTTATACAACTTTTGCTACATGTTTTGAGATTTGATCCACACATAAATACAACAAAGAGCCAGTCCTCACCACTTTTGAAAAATCCTCAATTGATAGACTCTTACCCTCTTTTATTTATTCTATCACTTTCTTAAAAGCTTTAAAAAATAAATCCATGTCCCTTTCAACAATGTCATCTTCACAAACATAAGTAGTATTTATGCATTTAAGATCATTCACTAAGAATTGAGTGAGGTTTTTAAATTCTTTCTCCAATTTTGCAAACTCACCTCTACCTAGTTTTATCACAGAGTTCCTCCATTCAAAATTTCTCTTACATGCATACAGTTGACCATCCTCCATATTATTAATAGGATTTTCAGATAAAAATTTTATTACCCCGTACTTCTAGATCTCAGACATTTGAAGTACTACTATCTCCCATTTGGTCCCTTCTTTCTCCCAAGCAAGAGCTTGTGTTTGTAACTCATAGATGGCTTCAACAAAATCATCATAGACCTACCTGGAATCGATAATATATTTTCTACCTCCCTTAATTACTCCATCTAACCAATATTTAGAAACCTCCAATATCATTTTACCTCACTGAATTTGACCTAGAAGCTTTTGAATGGCTGGAGATTTTGGATCAAATGATTAAGGCACTTAAGAGATTGGTTGTGGAACGAGACTATAGATAGAATCGATATACTCTACCATTTCCATCACTATTTTTTTAATTCCTATTTATCCTTCCTATCCTTCCATGATCTGCTTGGCATCTTCTTGGCATAAATGACGAAATGAAGGTTGTCTGCAGCACTATCCGCAACTCCCAAGTTCATCTTCTCCACAGTGAAGTCCTTAACTATAAGATCTGGAACTGCATCCTCCGTTAGGGGTTTAGAAAATTTAGCTCCCCAATTTCCCGTGTCTGGGTCTACAATCATTCTGGAGGTGGCCTTCAGCTTTTTGGGCTTTGGGGTTTTTCCAATATATTTTCTTACCACATCTTCAAGAGGGAGAGAAACTAGGACTATGTTGTGTTTCTTGCTAACAGATGCCTCTAGCCACTTAGGAGTAGCCTCACAATTCTTTTTTCTAGGGGAATATTGTTTTGGAGTTGAGTGAATTACCATAATTGAATCAACAAGGTTCATCATGTGGCCAAGATTGATGGTGTCCTCTTCTTGATACTTTGTTCCTGCCTTTGGGGAATCAAAACCTCGATCAACCATTCCTTTATCAACCTCTTCACCTGAATCTAAGTCTATAATTTTTTTCTCAATGGATCCCTCTTTTATCATGCCCTTGGTCTTTGACCTGATGGTTCGAATAGGTAATCTAACTACTGGGAAGCTCTTGGGATTTTTTCAAAGAACAAACCTCTTGGCTTTAGTTTTAGTGGTACCCACATCACAAGTTTTAACATCTTTATTAGAACAAGAAACATGGGGTGAGGATTTTTGGGTCATCTTTAATGCAGGGTGCCCATCAGTTTGGACTCTCTTCAATATTTTTTCTCTTAGCCACTTCTTTGTTCTCCTTATCATAGTGAAAATTATCATTTCAATATGGTCTTTCTTTGTTCCAGTCCAATCTACCTCTAGGATGGAATGTTGTTTGATTTTTTCATACCAAGGATCCATTAAAGTACTTTCATATTCTTTTACACCAGTGATATCCATTTTCAAACCCAAGGTAATAATTTGTTATAAAGAGAATCAACTCCAAAGTTTTCTTCTTACCTCCATTGCATCTGGGAAATCCTCCCAAAAATCCTCCATATGTGGCATAGGTAGAAAATTCCCTCCCAAGTTCAAATTATTTTTGCCAAATTGCTTGTTATCAAAATTTGGCCTGACTTTGTAAAATTTGAAGTTCAAATTCTTCAAATCAACTCCCAAATTCAAAGAATCTAAAATAGATTTGCATATACAGAGTCCTAGTTCAATAGGGAAAGAGACCTCTTGGTCATTTTTTTGTGGAAAGGTCTTACTTAAATGAGCCAACTGTGTGCATAACTCAACCAACACAAAAGAATCTAATGTATATCTAGGTAGCTTTGTTGGTTCACCTTTGAACCCTCCAACTCTGATGTAGGTAAAGTATGGAAATTGAAAAAAGAAGCCACCATAAAAACTTACCAATTGCATTGCCTCTTTATACATTCTCTTCTCTAGGATCCCTATCAATTCATGAATCAATCTACCAATAAAAACATCATTAACTCTCCTATAATTCTTATGACATCTTTATTTCTATAGGTGAGAATAATACTTGTAATTTTTGATATTTTCTACCTAGGGCCCGTGAGGTATACCCACCTAATATCGGGTACTAGCTAGGCAGTAAAAGAGATATGAGGACATAAAGAAATCCCTATGACCTAGGTGGCCAAGGTTCAATTGATCCTAAAGAGCTTCGACTATCACTTCTCCCCAATCCAGGTATTGTGTACCTTGCAAAATAATTTGGATGAAGAAGTACATCCATTCTTAAAAATAATAGGCTTGGTTAGTTCCCTTAACTCTATGCAATAACACCATCAAGTCCCTCACATACAAATTCATGTGCTCTTTGCTAAGAGGCTTGGGTAACTTTGAACTACCTTTTTGAAATTTTAGCAACCATCTTCTGGCTATAACACTTTTGTATTGTTATTCCTTCTCAGTGAAACGACTCACAGATAATGAAGGAGTAAAGTCTGAATACATCTCTTTCTATAGAATCCTCATGACAAACATGATGATATATTTATTAATTTACAAAAAAAATCTCCTTTATCCTTTCTAATGCACTGATGGTGAGAATCATATTTGTTCATGCATTCGCGAACTAATTCAAGGTATATGAAGGTTGGGGGAAAAGTTGCGGCTTTTACAAGGCCACTTTCTGTGATTTCTTTCATACAATGGGGATTATGAAAGATTCCTAACTCTTTCTCTAAAATCCTCTAAATCATAATGTTCAAGGAATGTGTCCCCAAGCTTGGGAGAAGAACAAACCAGACTAGATGCATTCTCAAAAATTTGAATGACAGTCTTCACGACAATAATTCTACTAAATTTAATAAACAATTGAACTTCACAAACAACACAAGTAATACCAAATCAGTAACAAAGATAGGAATGTCGAAACTCACCTTCACTAACTCAAAATTCTTGCAATTCCAAAAGCAGAGAAACCCTCTTTACCTCTTGCTCCTTCACTTTCGCATGCCTATTTAGGGGCTTTTCAATCATTAAATAAGCTTTTAATTACTTCCTAAGAGGATGAAATCTTGAAGAGTAATTGCTAAATTTCCTTACTCATGCTAGATCAATTCAACAAGAAACTTTCCCTGATGTGAGCATTTATTACTTGTCACTTCACTACCCAAGATTACCATATAATGATTACTTCTCCCTTTTTCAAAATTTTTAAAAATTCATATTCACAAGATGCCCTGAAAATTCATATTCATGAAGTTCAATGTTTTCATTTTATCACTGAGCCGACACTTAACATAATTTTTTTAAAGGAAAAATGATATTCAAAGGGGCTCGATACTTCCATAAAGGGGAATTCGGCTTCAATTTTTACCGGATGAAGCTAAAAAAAATTGAAATAGAGGTAAATTTTTTGGTTGAGGTAACACTTTTAAATATTTGAAAATTAAATAATAATTGATGACCTGTAACTGATTGGATGTTTGATAATGTTAAGTTGAAGATAATGCAAGGCATTAAATCAGTTAATGGTTTGTATTGTCATTGATGTCAACTTTATATCATCTGTACGGTCATGTACATAATGCCAAAAGACTCTAGAGAATTAGAGGAACAAAGGTTATGCTTTCAGCAATGCATAAAACTCAAGTATTCACTAAGTGACAAACAACACCGACGGAGTGCACACCATCGGTAAAGGCAAAGAAGAACAGTCACAGTGATACTCGATGATCTGAAGATAATGTTGCCCGATGAAGAAAAACCACAGGATGCCCGAAGAGCTAAAAATAGAGTTGCCCGATGAGTAAAAATACAATGATGGCTGACAGACGGAGATCATGAAGCTAACTGGAGTCTCACCGATAGAACTGTTACTTGTCACCGATGATTAACAGCAGTGGTGATCGATGGAACAAAGAGTTAAGAAAATGACAAAATATCTAGCTGGCAAGAGCTAAAGATAGACTTAACTGGTTGTTTTCTTTGTTTTATTTGACCAAAGTTAAGTGATTGATTTAAAGATGATTTGTATAGTTGGTAAGAAGATAACTATAAGACAAATCAGGAGTTATGCTTTAAATCTAATTGGCTGGATTATTTTTCACGCCAAGAATCAAGAATCAAGAAACAATGAATATCATGTCTATATAAGAGACAAGCTTAATTCATTTAGGAATGAGATTAAGGGGAGTGAATAGAAATAGGATGCTGAAGAGAAACTAATGAAGAACAACTTCATACAATCCTGATCAATCAAGCTGAAGGAGAGCTAAGGAATTCTATAGACACCGACGAACAATGAGCACAGCATCACAGAGAAGAAAGTAATGGAGCACAAGGATTGAATTGATACATTGATCAGAGAGGTAATGTACTTAAATAGATCTGAAAATCTGTAATTCAAAGTTGCATCATGAACAGGTCACAGTGTTTTAGTTTAACCATTGAAGCATCAAGTCTCTTAATCGATCAGGACTTAACAATCTTCTATATATTGAGGTACATCCCAAGGAGTGCCAAAAAGGTTGATTCATGAAAGTAGCATTGGACTTGCCCGATACCTATTGACAATCTAAAAAGGAGGCTGATTCAAGGATGGTAGCAATAGATGCTCGATACTAAGTGACAACCTCTATATATAAAATCCTCTAAGAAGGTTGCACTTAACAGTGTGTTTGTAACCTTTAACAAGGTTGCCTCCTAACAGGGATCACTTTAGAAGAGTGAAAATTTGGGGTACCAGTCCCAGTGGTTTTTCCCTTAACAGGGTTTCCACGTTAAAAATTCATGTGTTATGTGTGTACGATTCATTTCTTTACTTTTTTGTATCTTGCATAGTTAACCCTAGATTGATCGGTATACTCTGCTTATTTAGTGAGTTTCGGTAAATAGCTTTACTGCTTATCGATAATTAAGAAAGAATAAGGATTGACAGAGAACACCGATAGACAGTTAATCATTATTAGTATTTCATGGCATGCATCTTGTAGGGACATAATAATATGAGGTTTATAGATTGGTGGTTAAGATTAAAGGATAAATATTTTGAGGCCACTGATTCACCCCCCCTCTCAGTTATTACTAACAATAGTACTGTAATATTCTAACATGGGATTTGTGTACAATGTATGCCCCTTGAGCAGGTGGTGGATATGATTAGGGCTCAGGTTAGGGCATGAGATAGCTTGATATTGTTAGATGCCCGCTTATTATTTCATACATGTATTTAGACATTATATCTCTAGATGTTGTGGACATTCTATTTCACACATTTCTATACTTGTTCTTGACACTTCACACATGTTTCTAGACATTTACATAAACTTATTTTAGACATTATAGACATTTCATGTGTTATGTATGTTTATTTTCACACATTTAGATATACATTGAACCGCCTCACAATAGGTGCTTAGTAATTGTGCCCAAAGCCTCTCTTAGGAATAATGTATTCAATCTAAGGATCACTTCCCCCACCATGAGGTGCATTTATTTTGTCAACCTAGGGACGTATACTTGAAATGGTACAACACAGTATGTGCACTAAGTTCCTTAAGGAGCCAATCTACCTATGCTGCAGGAAAATAAAATACATGAAAGGAATCTATACTAGGGCTGCAGGAAGGGAAACACACTTAGTCCTTACTAAAATGAATGCTACAACTTGCAAAATTCTATTGAAATCTATTATTTCAACCTAGAGAATTCTCTATAGCTATCCTTGCAGGTGCTACAGGAACATTCATGAAGTACAATGCTACAGGAAGAAATTGTAATCTTATACCTAGAATACTGGAAATGCAGGAAGTAAATCTATTCTACTTCTACTCTAATCCACCTACCAAGTGGGCCCCCTTGGTTGGCTTCTACTAATCTATAAACACAGAATATGAACCAAAAGTTACTTCATTATCTTTCAAAACTGGTTACATGAAAAATAAGACATGAAGCTGAAAATGAACTTGCTGAACAAGATATATCAGAGCATTGTTCTCCTTTCAAAAATCTGAACTTACAAACAAACAGTCTCCTCCCTATAAATAGAGGATTGACTTCTTTATTCAAAACAAAAAGGAACTAACTAAAAATACGCCAAAGAAAGAGAACAGGAAGCGCAACGGCCTATGACATGCACAAATGAAGTCTGGGTGATCAAGTCAACATGATGGTAATCCAGGGGGAATATAGCAGAGCTATATTTATGCATCTCTAAAACAGTGGCTCCTAATTTGCGACAGCCATGTCTTATGTTGCCATGATGGCTTATCCACACAAAGCTGGTCTTTACGTCCTCCTTCAATGCTGTCGACCAGTCCCAGCGACTCCTACTCCCTGACAATATTAGTTAATATGCAAAATATATTCATGCAAGCAGCTTATCAAATTAATCTAGATGTTAGAACACACATTTAGATTATTATATGAAATACTACAACATATATATAATATTGGCGTAATATGACATATCTATTCCACCCATGGATTAATGGTTCTTTTTTGTACTTAACAAAAGTTCAACTAACTTAAAGTTCACAACTGTTCTAATAATACTTGAAAACAAAGTGCAAGGACTAATATAATAAAGACAGTAAAACATGCTCATCATTTGTCCCTTGGCAAGCTAAATGCTTGTCCTCAAGCATTATATCTTCTGGTAATTTCCCTGAAATCTCCAACCTCTGTTCTTCCTCTCCTTTGCTTTTTAAAGGTGTAATAGAACCCCCTTGTTCTCTCCCAGACACCCACTTTGTGATCTTCTTGAAGTCGGTCCAGTCTGTTAGTGTTGATGTCATACAAGGGCCAGAGGAGCATCAGTAGCTGCATGGTGAGTGGACACCAGAGTTCCTATCTAGTTTGCCTTCCCAGCTGTATGTATTTTGGCACCCTTTGGATAGCTTCTTGGAGGTTGATAGGACTATGCGGTTCTGATCTCTTCAATATCTCGGATAACCTACCCCATCTGCTTCTGGCTCCGACTAGGGCTCTCTGAAAGACAAAGTAAGATAAACCATCATATTTGGCACAAACCTCTGTTCTAATCCCGAGAATTTTGTCCCTTTTTTCTTCCTTAATTTTTCCATAAGTCAAATTGAGCCAATCTCTGAAGAGTGTAGTTGGCTTGCTGCTCTCTGCTCTTAATGGTAATGGCTCTGTTTTCTCCTGTTCCCTATAATTTTCCAATTGGCTATCATAGTTGGCTTCATTGTGCATCCAGGACATCAATTCTCTTAGGTGGATATCCCCTATGTAGAGTAGAGGATTCCACTTAGTCTCAGCTAGGATAATGAAATTATGCATGTATAGTTCACAGAGGAGATTTTGTTGCCATGATGGAAGAGTCTGATAAAGACCATAAAACTCTTGAGCTGACTTGAACTCAGAATCATATCTTTGATGGTCATCATTAGTTGGAACAAGAGGAACTATTCCTTCAAACACATGGTATAGACCCTAGGAGGTGGCCTACACACAATGATCTGATCAACCAATTTGAGGGCATAATCCATTTTCTATTTTTGTTTTGCCAGTTGTTCTTTCAATTCTGCAATTTCTTCCTCTTTCTCTGTTATGACCTTCTTTAGTTTCTTCTTTTCTTCTCTCCATAGAGTTGTCATTAGAAAATATTTATTATGCAATCCAAAGAGAAGCATTTGTAATGTGATCAGGCCACTATCTTTTGTCTGATTTCTTTGCCTCCTCTGTTCCTTCCAAGATTGCTCTAGGAAACTTACTAACCATGTTCTGTTGTAGGGCACTAAGTCATTTTCTGCATGGGCTGATTGATGGATTACTGAGGCATTCTCCTCATTAATGACTAGAATATCCTGATGGATTTCCTGGGAACTATTTTGAAAATCACTAGGTTTAGCTTCATAAGTTTTTGTGGAGTGTGGAGGAAAGTCTGGAACTGCAGATTGATTTGGGGAATCGTCTGGAATTATTTGCACATTGGGTTGTTCATCAAATTGCATAGGAGAAGCGGGTTGGCTTATGGAGGATTCCCTAGGGAGCTATCCTCTCATCCTAGGACTCCTTCGCATAGGGGCCTCCATAATTTCTACAACCTTTTCTTTAGTAGTCTTCTTCGGCTTCTCTGCTGCAAGAGTAGCTGCTGGAGGAACCGACTTCTTTTTCTTCCCTTTCGAAGGAGTAGGGATTTGTGGTTTGGCTGCAGGAACTGAAGGCTCTTCCTCTAATTTTCATTTTCCTTTGGTTCGAGAAGAGGTAGGTACATTTATCTCATGAGCAGGTAAGGGCACGTTTCTTTGAAGATTTACAGTTTTTGCCCCTTGGGTATCTTTTTCAACGGTTGGGTCAGTTGGTATTACATTATCATGCCGAATTTGTTCATTAGGGTTAACTTGTGGTTGTAGGGTTTTGCGCTAGACTAACTCTGACCATGTCATGGGAGAGACATCCCTAAGAGATATTTCTATTAATATTTTAATTAGGGCATGGTGGGTAACGTAATTTGCATTCCCTTTTTGGGTCTCTTCAGCACTAATGCATAGCATGTTATATAAATTTTTTGGAACATTTACTGCTAGATTATGCCTCACATAACTCAGTAATTTGAAATGATGTGCGTGTAAATTGGAAAATATCCCTTCACATGCGAAATACCTGATGATATGCATAGCCAACTCGTTATACGGCGGAGGGATAGACATTCTCTTGCAATCCTGTTTGGTAATCTCCAAAGAGGATCACCCGGTAGGGTGAACTGAGCCCTTGCTGATCTAGCATCATGAACATTAGGGTAATGTTCTCCAACCATTGGTAATCCAGTAACTTATGCAATCTGCTCCTCTGTTGTGACCATTGTTAATCCCCACATCGACGCCTGACCTTCTTCAAATGTACTCACAAATTCTACTACTGAGTCCTCATCAAATTCTGTTAACCTTAGGAAATACCCCAACCAACCGCATGCATTGAATCTTCTTACCACCTCAACATCTAAGAGTAACACTCCATGCACAACTAGATAGTGTCTCTACAGTTGGCCTCCCATATATGTCTGCTAATTTCAATTTTCCTTCTCAGCAGTAGGTAGATGCCTTATTCCTTATTTGAATTCCAGACTATAAGGACTATGAGCTTTCTCCTGAATCTCTCTATTTTTCTTGGCATGAACAATGGTGATGAATTAAATCAGGAGAGATTATAATATTTACTGCGGTTTGTCACTTGACTTAATTATAAGTCACATCAAGTCTGACAATCATGGAGGATTTGAGAATAAACGTACAACAATTGTGCAATATAACACTTAAAACTTTAATGAGGCAAGGATAAGTACAGATTTGAAGTGACAAAATCTTTCAGGCGTAAATAGAAATGATAGTTTGGAATTAATACACTTCCCTCCCCCCTACTTAACATTGAAAAGTGTCCACACTTGGCAAACGTGGCACGAGGGATGAAACTGGCGTAATGCCGTAATGATATATATTTTGCAGTACTAGATACAATTATCGAAATCTATGCGCTAAAAATAGAAAAAAATTGAAAAGTGCGTACCTGTCATTCGATCTTTGCATATGCCAAAAAAGGTGGCGAGAGTGGTATGAAAGTGGCAGATGCTTACGTCAGCGTACCTAGCTGCTTATTGAAATATTTTTAAAGGAATAAATGATGATGATGCGGAAGGTGAGTGGGTGGTAGATTAAAGAAATGAGATGAGTTGGAAAGTAGAAATAGAAAGTGAATGGAAGAATGTACTTCATGTGAACACGAAGTGTTTATTATGGACATGCTCGATGGATTTTACTGAAGAGATGCAGGAAGAAGGTTCACACCTTCTGCTGTAGGAAGTGTTACCTGTTGCTCGTTTAATTTTTGTTGTTTGAATTGCTGCAGGAAGTCTTCTTTTGTTTGAATTTGGTGATATAGCTTTAGTCGATGTCCATTGACTAGAAGATTGAAGTGTACTGGATCAATTATGGTCAACTGGATGGATCCATTGGTGACAACATGGCTTATTTTATATGGCCCCAACCATCTTGTCTGCAACTTTCCTGGTGTTTCCTTGAATCTTGAATCATACAACAATGCCCAGTCTCCAACTTGAAATTGTTTGCTCTTGATATGCGAGTCATGCCATTTCTTCCTTTGTTTATGAATTAGTTTAGTTCTCTCTAGTGCAGATTTACGCATTTCATCTAGAGAATTAAGGTGCAGTAATCATTCCTTCTGTGCTGCAGGAAGATCGATATTTAACTACAGTGTTGTCCTCAGTGTTCTGTGTTCAAATTCAACTAGTAGCATAACTATTTTTCCATACAATAGTTCAAATGGAGTGAATCCTATAGTAGTCTTCCAAGTTGTCCTATATTCCTAGATGACTTCTAATAGTTGGCTGCTCCAGTCCTAGCGATGCAAATGAATTGTCTTTGTTAGGATGGCTTCTATTTCCCAATTTGTAACTTCAGCCTGTCCATTGGCTTGAGGGTGATAAGGTTTGGACTTCCTATGTCTGATATTGTATTCTTTCATGAGCTTTGTTATTAAATTGGAAGTGAATTGGGCGCCTTGGTCAGTTACAGTCTCTCTCGGTACTCCATATCTTGTGAAAATTTCATCATACAAAAATTCTGCAACTTTATGGTCTCGGGCATGTTTCATAGCTTTTACTTCGACCCATTTGGTCAAAAAATCAATGCACACTAGGATGTATGACTTCCCATTGGATGGAGGGTCTATTGGACCAATGAAGTCCTACCCCATTTGTCAAATGGAGTGACCACCACTTGTGGATTTAATGGCATTTCATTAGACTTAGTCGGTCTGCCCATTCTTTGACATTTGTCACACTTTCTTGTATAGCTGGCTACTTCCTTGTGAAGTGTAGGCTAATAATATCTAGTTGTTAAAATCTTTTGGGCTGTTCTTTTTGCTGCAAAGTGTCCCCTACATGGTTCATCATGATAGGCATGGAGAATGTCATATGTCTCATCTTCTCTCACACATCTGCGCATTACTTGGTCAGGTCCAGTGTAAAACAACATGTTATCAATCCAAGAGAAATTAACACTTTTTTCAACCAGTAGTCTTCTTTCTTTGTAAGAAAAATGTGTTGGAACTTTGTTAACTGCAAGGTAATTAGCTATGTCAACATACCACAAACTTTGGACAACAATATGAAACAAATGCTCATCTAGAAATGCATCATCTATCAGAGTAGTATCTTGTTCTATATTGTGGATTCTTGACAGATAATCAGCTACTACATTTGCCTTGCTAGGCTTGTCAACTATAGTAATGTCAAATTCCTACAAAAAGAAGAAGCCATCTTGCTAACCTGCCTGTGATAGCAGGTTTGTTAATGAGATATTTTATTGCTGCATGGTCAGTATGGACAAAAATAGGATAGCCAATTATGTAATGATGAAATTTGTTCAAGGAATATACTACTGCTAGTAATTCTTTCTCTGTTACTGGGTAGTTTAGCTCTAGTCCATGGAGGCTTTTGCTAATGTAGTAAATTGCATTTTTCCAGGTTACTAGACTTTTGTCCCAGGACAACGCCTATTGCATATTCTGAAGCATCTGTGTGAATGTGAAATGGCAAAGTCCAATCAGGACCCCTAAATATGGGTGCAGTGGTTAACAATTTCTTAAGCTGCAGGAAGGATTCATCACATTCTTTTGTCCAGTTAAATTCAGCCTCCTTAGTAAGCAAAGTATACAGAGGACTAGCTATTTGACTAAAATTTTGGATAAACCTTCTATAATATCCAGCATGTCCTAGGAAAGACCTAACATCTTTCTTCTTTATAGGAATATGCAATGTTAGAATTACCTTTATTTTCACAGGATCTACCTGGATTCCAGCTTCATATATGAAATGTCCCAGCACTATGCCTTCTTGCATCATCATGAAACATTTGTCACTATTGAGAGACAAATTGTGTTCCTGACATCTGATTAGCACTCTTTCCAAATTCTTCAGGGCTTCCTCAAAGGTGACTCCAAATGTAGTAAAGTCATCCATATATATCTCCATACAATCATGTGATATATCAGCAAAAATGCTGATTACAGCTCTCTGGAAGGTAGCTGGTGCATTGCATAGACTAAAAGGTAATATAGAATAGGAATATGTACCCCAGGGGCATGTGAATGTAGTCTTCTCCTGATCTTCTGGAGCAATGCTGATTTGGTTGTAACCACTGTATCCATCTAAAAATGAGAAATATTTCTTACCAGCCAGAGTGTCCAGGACTTGATCAATAAGGGTAAAGGAAAATGATCCTTCTTTGTGGCATTATTCAACTCTCTGTAATCCACACATATTTTCCATTTCCCCCCTTTCTTAGGTACAATAACTAATGGTGATACCCATTTGCTATCAGAGATTGGATAGATGAAACCAACATCTAGTAATTTTTGTAATTCACTTTTGACTATCTCTCTCAATGTTGGATTTATCCTTCTTTGAGGTTGGCGTAGTGGTAAGATGCCATCATTAGTGTAGATCCTATGGGTACAGAGCTTGGGGATTAGTCCCAACATGTCTCCATAATTCCAAGAAAAGGCTTTCTCATGCTTACACAAGAGTTTAGTTAACTGTTCTATTTGTTGAGGTGAAAACTTGTTGTTTACATGGAGATTATGACTAGGGGAAATTTCCACAGCAGTTGTTAGCTCTACCCTTGACATCTTAGGTACTGGGTTTGTAGCAATTTGACATGGTAACAATTGGCTAATTACTTCAGGGCTTGCTAGAAAGATACAGTCTTCATAGGTACATAGCTGTAGAGTAATACTTTCAGAAACATCTTTTGCTGCTATACATTCATTGGTAAGAATACTTTGTATTACATCATCTTCCTCTTGCATTTTTAGAAAAGACTCTCGATGCATCATCATGAGCTGAGAAACATAATTGACCTCTTCTTCCTCATCTCCTAGTTTTGGCCAAATGGGATCCTTCAAATCTGGCTGAGGCTGGGCAGGAGGATAGAGTTTTATTTTCTTTATTGCCTGGCCATTTGAAATTGTCATACTTCCTGATCTGCAACTAATTTTTGCATCAGTGGTTGCTAACCAAGGTCTCCCCTGGATGACTGGATAGCCAGTAAAGTTTACTTTTGGTGATAAGATGAGATAATTAGCAGGGTATTCCCATGAGTCTAGGGTAACTACCACATCTCCTACAAGACCATCTAGAGTGACTGTTGAACTATCAACAAGTTGTAATATTGTTGGTGTTGTTCTTAGGCCTTGTATACTTAGTCTGTGCATTATATCTTTGGTCATCACATTAATTTCTGCCTCCAAATAAACTAAAGCATTTTTAACAGATTGTCCATTAATTATCAAGTCAACTACTGGACTTCTAGGGTCTGAATACTTGGGTTTAAATACCTTTCCCAACATGATATCCGCAAGTTGCCCTATGACATGAACTGTTTGAGGGTCTTTCTTCTTCCTCCCAGGCTTTTTAAGGCATGCATCCTTAATTCCTTTCCCATAGATAGTGACATCTTTGATAGCTTGAAACATAGGTATTTTTACGTGCATATTTTTTAGCTGCTCAAGAATATCAAAAGGCATTTCCTCTTGGGACATAGGTTTTTCTATTGTGAGTCTTTGTGGAAAAGGAGGTTCAACTGAGGTTTCATCATCAATTTTGCTAGATTTTTGAGTTGACTGGGTGGTATTTTGCAATATAGCCTTTGGAAGTGGTGCTGATACTGCACGAATGTCTGCAACTTCTATGATAATAGGTTGTTCAGGTGCAGGCAGAGTAGTACCTGACCTCAGATGTATGTCAGATATCTCTAGAGCATAAGCAGGATACTATTGTGTATTAGTAGTATACATTGGCTGCTACTATTGCTTGTTATTTGGATTTGGTTGCGGCTGAGCAGGCAATTGCATTTGCTTTGGATTGGGGCTAGTGGCTACAGGAGGTGACATTATTGCAGGAGGTGGCACTGGTGGCAGTAATTGTAGAAAAGCAAGATTTTGGTTAGGCCACTATGGAGGTCCCCTCCATTGATTATTTTGCTGCCAATTCCCTGGCAGTGGTTTCCATTGGTTTTGCTGGTTAGGCCACTGGTTATTCCAAGGTGGCTGAGAGTACTGAGGATTATTCTAGTAACTTTGGTTTTTCCATTGACTATTGTACGGATTTGAAAATTGTAATGGGTCCTGAGACATACCTTGTCATGGTGCCCATGGGAGACATTGAGAAACAAAAAACACTTGCTCGCTATCTCCTTCTATCTTCATATACTCAGTAGGCAAATGTTGATTTTCCAGGTTCACGACCAGCTTGCACTTGCAGTCTTTCTTTTATTTCCGGCAATGAGGGCAATATTTAGCCAACTGCAATTCAATGTCTACATGTTTCTTCTTGACAGTCATGGTGTCGAGATGTGTGGTAACATCATTAATGATGTCTTCCTTGAAATCTGCTAGCAAGTTAGATATCTCCAACTTAGAAACGCCTGAACTACTCCCTTTAATTGCTGTAGACCGATATCCTCTACTTTTCTTCCCAGTTGATTTGGAGTAGTTGAGACAGATTTTCTTGAGATCATCCCAAGAGGATTGGGATATGTCCCCACCAGCCATGAGGTCCAATGCTTCCAGACAGCTGTCGTTCACTCCTCTCAAGAAGAATAGTTTCTGTGACTCCTCCGCCAGAACATGTTGGGGATTGTTCTGCATGGTGTATAAAAAACATGAAACATAGTCCTCCAAAGTTTCATCCTCCTTCTACAACATTCTAAAAATGTCATCTCCCCTTGGGTCACTCCCCTTGCAATATTCTTTGTATGTCTCTAGAAATAGGGTCTGCATCTCATCCCATGTGCCTGCTGCATTTGCTCCTAATCCCATGAACCACCGTAAGGCTGACACTTTCAGTGTTGTTGGAAACAACTTGAGTTTGTGGGCATCATTGTTATAGTCAAATCTATGATAGAGGATGTCGAACTCAAACAAAAAGGTGTCAGGATCTTCGTTTATCAGCCCATAAAATTTTGGAAGTGCAGCTGAGGGTATATATTCTTGAGGTTTGGAATGTTTATAAAGCTTGGCAGAGGAAATGGGAAAGTAGGGTGTGCCATTACTGGAGGTAGCATGGGTGGTACTTTCTGTTGGAAGGGAATATTAGCCACAAGATTATTATTAGTAGGTGCATTTGGGTCACAATTATCAAGAAAGCTAGCCAAGATTTCAGCAAAAGGCCGAAAACCACTTATATCAAAAGATCCTTCTCCAGCGGTAGATGCTGCAGGAAACTTGGGACTTGCATCAACAAAAGGAAACTCAATTTCTTTAGCTTGCTCATTCAAATTTGCAGGTTCTCCTGGAAGAAATCTGCCATATTCATCTCTTCTTCTTCCCCTTCGATGCATGCAAATGAATTCTTCACACTGGTGAAGCAAATTTAGGACCACAAACCATTAAACTAACTAAAAGACTCAAAAGGTTTCTTAGCTTGACACCATTCGTGGCAGCGGCGCCAAAAATGAACCACCTCATAATAGGTGCTTAGTAATCATGCCCAAAGCCTCTCTTAGGAATAATGTATTCAATCTAAGGATCACTTCCCCCACCATGAGGTGCATTTAGTTTGTCAACCCAGGGACGTATACTTGAAATGGTACATCACAATATGTGCACTAAGTTCCTTAAGGAGCCAATCTACCTATGCTGTAGGAAAATAAAATACATGAAAGGAATCTATACTAGGGCTACAAGAAGGGAAACATACTTATTCCTTACTAAAATGAATGCTACAACTTGCAAACTTCTACTGAAATCTATTCTTTCAACCTAGAGAATTCGCTATAGCTATCCTTGCAGGTGTTGCAGGAACATTCATGAAGTACAATACTGCAGGAAGAAACTATAATCTTATACCTAGAATACTAGAAATGCAGGAAGTAAATCTATTCTACTTCTACTCTAATCCACCTACCAAGTGGGCCCCCTTGGTTGGCTTATGCTAATCTATAAACATAGAATATGAACCAAAAGTTACTTCATTATCTTTCAAAACTGGTTACATGAAAAATAAGACATGAAGCTGAAAATGAACTTGCTGAACAAGATATATCAGAGCATTGTTCT
>MU225749.1:3129834-3176009 GCA_018584345.1 Thuja plicata
TAAAGCTCCTGATACATATAGTCTGGATCCTCTCTATCTTTTATTATCTCCAAAAAAAAATCACGTTCTTCAATGGAAACCCTCTACTTTTGGTTGCCACGTCCTTTTTTGGCATTGTCTCAAATTGTAATTTTGTCGCTATAACCAAGTGACTGTAATGTAGAACTTTTTGGCCATGCATGTATTCTATAAATTGAATACCATTTTTGTCTATCTTTGTTTGTTCATAATAGGTGCCTTCAATAACAACTGAACCAAGTGGATATGATTGTCCATCACCATCTACATGTACTTCTGGATATTTGTATTTTGCTTTCGTGCATCTTAATAGATAATAATCTACACCTTCCACATTATCAAGATCGACAACCACAACAAAATATCACCTATGCACATGGATCCCATAAATTAAAGATAAAAGTTTAAGATAAAATTTGAATGTCCCTTGTAATAAATTAAAATTAAATAAAACAACATGTATGTGCACACACCTTTAACAACTAAATTAGAAACACATTCATAATTAGATAAATATATAGGATCATGAAGATCTATGTCATTGTGATTGTCTTCAAAAGGAGGCATTCGTATTAACTCTTTCATATCCCATTGTGAAACATATCGATTTGCAATATTCTCACATTGACTCATTGCATTTTCCTCAACACAGTCAACACAAAGGCATGATTTTCTATTACTTGAATCAATGGAGGCTTGTGGTTTCCTGTAGTCATCACTTGATGTAAACTTCTAATACCAATAATTATTTCACAATTGTAAGGATTCGATCGATCAATATATGTTACAAATATAAAATGAAATTTGCACATTTTTAGATCAACAATTATGATAAAAGTGAAATTCACCCGATGAAACTTTAAAAGAATTTGAACAAAATATTTTACATTTCACTTCCCAAAAACAACATTTGTTGTATGTTGTGTTCGGACTAGCAAAATGACTTTGACGCAATTCAACAATTTTCTTTGAGTTCTCTAAGTTGTTTCCTACATAAAAGAAATATATATAAACATTGATTGCCATTTATGTGCACTTCTTTTAAAATTATATTAACAAATAGCTATAAACATTGAACGCAATTTGTACCTGCAAGCTCATGTTGGTGAAGTGCATGCTTCACACATGCTCCTACTCCATCATGCTCTCATTTTCCATGTCCACTTTCAAATAATTTCCACAGAAACTTAACATTGCATCAAGCATGTTGCATGGATAACCAATTAAAGGCTTTTGTAGACTTAAATTGTCCTGGGATAAAGTCAAGTACACGTGTATGTAATCAATTAAAAGTAAATAATAACTTAAATGTAAATGAAAATAAATTGAAGTACATGTACTTACCTACACAACCATCAAATAAAATCCACCATTGTCAAACATTTATCCTGTGATTCACAAGATCTTAAAAAAACATTGCAAAACAATATGCCACATAGCTCCTATCATGAACCTTATCATCGTTGATTCCGTGTAGCCTTTTCCAAGAGGTTTTTCCTATGAAAATTTTGACTATGGAAGGGAAAGAATTAATTAAGGATGGTTTCAAGTACCCTTTAGGATGTTACTAAAATACCCAAAGTATCAAAGACCAACTCACCTCCAGCAACACTAAACCCTCACAATGCTCACAAACCTAATTGGCCAAATTAGGCTTGGGTTACAAAAGAAAGTGGTTTATGATGGGTTCAAAGAATTTATGAAGTGCTTTGGAAGTCTTCCACTACCAAAAAATGGTCCAAAACAACTATCTACTTGGTCCCTCCAATCAATCTACTCATATGCACACAACTATGCATACTAGATTGGCTAAATACATAGAGATATTTAGCCTAGGGCTTGAAGCTAAAAATAACAAAACACCAAATCTCAACCTCAGCCTTTGGAATAATTAAAAGTACACCCCTAAATTTAATTTTCCAAGTGGCTGTGAGTTTCCATTGGATAAATGTCAAGTTAGGGCTCCATTTCACCAACATGCCTGAATTTGGTGCTTTCTTGGACTACCTTCACCAAATTGCTTATAACTTTCACAAATCAACACCAATTGAGACCAAATCAAATTTTATAGAAACTAGAATCACCAGGATATATTTCCATTGAAATAATTCAGCCCTACCAATCCACACATGTCCATACACACAACAAATGCTCAGGAAGTCTGGTTGATTCTTATTGAAAAATGCATCAAACTTCAATACATGTCATCCAACCTTGTTGTAGAGGTTTAACACATTTAAATACCTCCATTACATAGATCCAACCAAACCATGGATGATTATGACCATGGGAACCCAATTTGTACTTCTCGAGCAACTTTTGGAAAAGTTGCTCAAGCAACATTTTGACAATTTTGCAACTTTTTGCATTTTGCAACATTGTTAACCCAAATGAATTAGAATTTATTAATATCACCTTGACATGATAATAAATGAGAAAAATGATCCAAAATCATTGGAAACACAACCAAAACTCCTAAAACACCTAAAACACCTAATCACACCTATCAAATGCTAACTCAAGATCCAAGTGGACTAAGGTGTTCCAAGGTTTATAGATGTACCTTAGGGACCCTTGACCACACAAAGTGGATCAAAACACATGGAGGATGATCTAAAGGATCCATCCCCTTATTACAATGAAATGAACATCCTAGAATGAAATCAAATGCACTGGGTGCCCTGCACCAATCTGGGTCAGTATATTTGGAGCACCATATTCTTTGTAATTTATAGTTCAAGATACAAATCACATTGGTGTGGGAAATGAGGTTTCATCCACTAGTGATAAAAATGTCATAGCTAATCATGCCTCTGCTATGTAGAACCTCCATACTACTCTGGTAGTATTATTAAGCCATTGTTGAACTTCCTTACAACCACTTGTGCCCCTTAGAGTTTGAATTAACAGATAATAATGCTCACTAAGGCATAAATATTTGCTTATATATGTCCCTTATAGTGCAATTTATCCCTTTATTTTTGTGATATATTTTATATGAATCATATAGTTTCAGAGCCTCAAGATTCTACAAAGAGATTCCTCTCTACCGAATCTACACACACAATTTTCCTTTAATGTGTAAACTCTCAGAAGTACAATAAACTACTTTATTTATATTCTAGACTGATTATGTTGTATTTATTAGCTGACAAACAAAATGTTGACATTCTTATTGTTTTGGTTCCTACAGCCTTCCATGATATGCTATTACAAGGAATTATTCTATTGAATTTATACAAAATTAAAATGACAAAGACATGCAAGAAGAAAGAAATAATACGCAAGAAGAAAAAAATAATACTTGTATCATTTAATTTTACTTTGATTTCATAATATGCATGGTGTACAATTTATATGAATATGGAGACAAATTTTATTACAAATAATAGGGAATTCGTAGATACTTTCTTATTATAAATTTAACCATGGAAGGATAGCAATTATATTTGAATCCAGCTACTATGTAACAACTGATACTCAACTCTCAAAGAAACTTCTCCAGGGAACTTATAGAAAGAAGTACAAGTAAATATAAATAGAGACTTAAGCACTAGAAAAAGATCAATAGAAGGGACAATAGAATGCCATATTGGCACATTGACTTTGAAATAGAAAGGATGAACATGGAAATTTTTTGGGAAAGGTTTGCAGGCACACCTGATTGAGGGCTTTACAACCAAGCGTGGAGTTTTCTGAACAAATGGATTAATTTCGAATGGAAGTGATGTGATCCCTTGGTGATGAGGCATAGCAGAGTCAATGAAGGTGGTATATTCTGGAATAAATGAACTGGTGGTGGTGATTTTTGAGGTGATAAGCATCGTACTACATATCCCTTACCTTTGCAACATCGTTTGTCTACTCTTTAACATCAATGGTTACATTACATCAATATGTTAAAATAATTAATCAAATCTAGTTTAATGAAGCATGACATCACAAGATCACATACTCGACACCAAAAGGATGACATAAGGGAGGTATTACACCAGGTAAAGTACAAATCCCAGAATGATAAGCATCGTGTTGATCTTCAATTTTATGTTGGACACAGATTTTGGTTACACATTAGTAAGGAAATAATGCAAGGTGAAGGTAACAAGCTCAAGCCAATTAGGTATGGACCTTTTGAGATTCAAGAAAAGATTGTTACAAATGGTTTTTGCTTAAATTTACCTCCTTATATGCACATTTACTCAGTTGTTAATGTAGAGAATTTGAAAATGTACGAACCTCCTATGACACTAGATGGGGAGGCTAATGTTAAAATTCCTTTTATTGGTGATCTATCACTTGAGTACATGAACGAGTTGTAGGAAGATGTAATCCTAGACAAAAATGTCAAAAATTCATGAAGGGGTGTTGTTGAGTTCCTCAGAGTGGGACTTAAAGGGATGAATCCTAGCAAAGCAAGACGGATTGAGGTTGGAAAATTAAGTGAGTTGTATCATCACTTACTTTCTATTTAATCAAGATTTTGGAAGTCAAAAATCTCTCCAGTGGGGATGCTTGATCTAGGTGAATATATTTTTCACCAAACTTTTGATAGTTCCAAATGTTGAAGAAAATGACACCATGTTGAAGAGATTGTCGCCACGATTCCAATGCCACTTGAATTGCATCAATTAGAGTTTGTATGATCAAGTTATGACTTGTTTGAGTTTTGATAAAATAAGGGACATGTCACTTATTATACCTTATGGAAAAGACATGTTGCAGTCTCATGTGTTGGCTCATGACATCTGCTGATGCTAACATGATGAAATGACAACTAGTGTAACAATACATATGATGATGTGACAACTTGCTTGGCAAGATGACTATGCATATGAATGGACTTGATGATACATTGATGTGGACGAGAAGTTTGATGAGGTGTTGAATTGGATCAATAGAGGCCTGATACATGACACTAACAGAATTACCATGTGGGATAGATGGATTTGCATGTTGAAGAATGATTTTTTTGTTCGTTAATTTTTTTTTGGGAAGGTTTGAACACCCAACCTCCCCCATGCTATTTTATACTCTCACCATTGGGCCACACATGTCTTGCAATAAAAACTATCACCATCTTCTATTCAAAGTAAACAAAGCCTATGATAAGCAAATAGGAGGTCCTATGGTTCGAACCATTGACCTCCCATTTGTAACCACCATTTTATTGCCAATGAGCCACACACATTCTACTCAACATACATTAAACACAACCCATTTTTTTTTGTAATGAATAATAAGAACCAAAAAAGAAGGGCTTGGGTTTTGAACCCAAGAACTCATTGGAGAGTGGTGTGGAGACGTAACCCAGTTTGGGGTGAACTTGTTATCCATTGTGGTCTTTTGTCTTCTTTCTTTCTGTGTTCTTACTCATATTTTTAGTTCATTAAATGTATTTTTTAAAAGGCATTTATTGAAGTTTAAGATAATTTTTGTTTACCTAATTTAATATTTACATAAGCAACTATTGTCATAGATCTTTAGAGATCAATTAATCACAACGTTTTATTGACAATTTTAGCATGAATATTGCTATACATTATCTTTGCGGAATCCTCTTGTGTCAACCCATCCTTTCATCATCTTGGTTATGTTTCCTCTTCATGTGTGTTTTCTTAGTCACTCTGGTCCAATATTTAATTTCTTATTCTTATCTCATGTTCCATCTTTTCTTTTCAGTATTTATATATATTTTTGAAATATTGGTTTTTCTATTTTTTTTGTCCCCTAGCCTCCTTTATTTCTAATGCATTTTTATTTTTCTTTTGACCAATTCTAGCATAATCTCTCTCTCTCTCTCTCTCTCTCTCTCTCTCTCTCTCTCTCTCTCTCTCTCTCTCGTGTATGTATGGTAACGACTAAATTATAATGACAATTCTATTTTTATATAACATATTACAACAATATGAGTAATCAAATATCTAAATCAGAAGTCATTCTTTGGCTAACCACCTACAAAGGTATTTTATCTATCAAAGTCACCTAAGTATTGAACCTACTTGAATGCACCTTGAAGGGTTTGAACTTTGGTGGATAATTTTTTTTTATCACATACCATATCTGACTGCTTATGCTCAACTAATTAAGCTACAACAATTTTGACTTAATTTTTATATTTTTTAATAAATTGTATTTCCTCTTATTTCTTGTTTATTAGTTTTTAATTATTTTTCTTCGAATAAAATTTATTTTTTACATTATTATATTACATATCTTTAACCTTCTATCTCTTTCACCAAAACGAATTATAAATTGAATTTGTAATATTTGTTATAATACACACTTCTAATTAAACTTGTGGTAATTTAATTTAAGGAATATGTTTTTTGCAACAGTTAATATATTGTTAAATAAATAAAAAAATTCTATGACTTTTGGACATGGCTTTGCTACGAAATGCAATTTCATATGCGAACTTAGGAAGGCAGATAAATTTTTTCAGTAAAACCAAATAAATGATCCTGCAGGTCTCAAATGAATTTTCTTTTACATACTTTGGAACAAGGCTCCCCTCCTCACCTGAATGATAATCTTGGATGGAAAACTGTTAGATCCAGGAAGTTTAGAAAGGCTGGAGATAGGGCACCCCTTTCTTGGAAACTTCCTCCTCCTTCGCATCCTTTTAGGGATTATCACTCCAATAAATTTCATCTTCTGCATAATCTTGAGGAAGGTTCCCTAAAATCGACTCCGAAATCATCTTTCACTGATAACCTGTGAGGAAACCCTAAAAAATTTAGAAATGTTCATATCAACAAAAATAACAGAAGGGTTTTCCCTACAACGGTCGGAAGGAACCAAATTTAAAGTGCTACTAGTTTTTCCAAAGGCCACAAGAAAAATGTTAAACCCATGGTAGCTGAACAATTCAAAAATTTAGGGCAAAAGCCTCCTGCTTTAATTTCTGAAGAAAAAATCACCATTGATATTAATAATAAAACCATAGATTATATGCGAAAGCACTGCATGACCTATGTGATCTTTGCCAGATGGTGTAGCTTGGGGTCCACTGGTGAAATGGTAGCCGATTGGTTTCAATATAATTTTTAGGGCCAGGTAGGTATTACTGTGTTACCTAAAGATTTCCTTTATATTGAATGTTATAAAGTTAATATGAAAAATAATTTTCTGACTGACAAATCCCCTTAATATTTAGGGCATGACTTTAAATTCATAGATTGGACTCTGAATTTTAATCTGTGAGAGCTTAAATCTTTCAAGGTACATAGGTGGATTATGCTTCCTAATCTCCCCATTGAATTAATGGATAAAGCAATTTTTAAGAAAATTGGCAATCAATTAGGGGATTTTGTAGGATTTGAGGAAGATATATTATCATATCCTGACTGCATGATATTAGTTAAAATGGATATTAATGTTAAGTCTTTAAAATCATGAGTAGAACTTAGAACAAAGGAAATATCTTATAATATCAAATCAAATGTTTTAAAAGGCTTGAATAACAATAAAATTGGCCTAGATTGTGGTATGAAACTCCCCAACCAGTAAAGCCTCCCAGAGCTGAGGAGGTCATCATTAGGTTCAATGATCTTGGGGGTGGTTTTGTTGTTGAAAACAAAATCTCCGTGTCATTAACCAATGGAAGATGTGGTAGAAGAAGGTGAGATTATAGAATCTATGGAGATGAACATGAAGGATATTAATCTCCACAACCCTCCTGATGATGGTAGAAGTAAGGAAGAAAATATGGGGGAGAGCTTTTTGGAATCAGACAAGGAAGTAAATACTTTAGCAGTTAACAATGATGGAAGGGACATTTATGACAAAGAGGAATGCAAAACCATGGAAGGAATAGTGGAAACCATGGATCAAATGGAGAAAGAGGTAGATGTCAGCTCTCCAAATATCTCGATGGATCAAGAGTACAACTTTGAAATTAACCCTAGAACTTCTCCAAATTCTATGAATTATTTAGAGGAAGATATGCATGTAAATTTAGAGAAGGAAGCAATATTGGAGAATACAGATAAATTGGAAGAGGAGGTAAACATTCTAGTGAATTATCTCTACAATGAAGTCATTGAGGACCTCATAGATAAATTTGTGGATGAAATAAATGATGAGGAAGAATTAGCCCTACAAAAAAGATTGTTTACTGAAAAAGTTTGAAATTGATAACCTTCCTCCAAGATCAGAAATAGAGGAAATTATGGAAGATCTAAATGAGATTGAAAATGAAGAAGAGGATGTTGAGATACTTGGTATTGCACATTCTAGGGAGGAAAATAAAACTCCTGACTGTGCTAAACAATGTAAGAAAAGAGGGAGGAAACCCTTATCTAAGCTAAGGATCAAGGATGGATCTGCTGAAGGTTAGACCAAACTCATGGACATATTTTATGTAGGGAAGGGGAAGGTCCTTCCCAAGGATTTATGAAGCTCCTAACAGGGAATGTTAGGGGCATGATTGCCTCTAACAAGCAGCACATCATCAAACACTGCATATCTAACACTAACTCTGACATTATTTTAGTCCAGGAAACAAAACTCAATAAGGAAGACATAGATTTATTTAAGAAGAGGATTGGTTTTAGAGATGTTTTTGGTTCGCTAGCTCATGGAGCCTCTGGTGAGCTAGCTGTTATATGGAATTTGTGGTCTATTATGTTTACTCTGGATGAATGTAGAAACAAATAGATGAGTAATTAGGCCAAATGCAAGATGAGAAACCTATGTTTACTTCTTATAAATGTCTATGGACCTACCCAAACCAAGGACATAAAACTTGTGTGGAAGGAAATTGAACAATATCTAAATAAGGCTCCTAATCAAATATGTATTCTCAGAGGGGATTTTAATGCTATAACTAGTCTTTTAGGAAAGGGGGGGGGGATGTTAGAGAATGTCTCGGGAAAACTTGGATTTCTCATAATGGATTAAGAGCAATAACCTTATGGAAATCAAAACAACTAAAAATTCTTTTACCTAGAACAATAGGAGGCAGGGTTTCAACAACATTGCTGAAAAATTAGACATATTTTTTTTTCTCAAAGGGAGTTTAATGAATTTTCTGAATATTTTAGAAGAATAAATTATGCCATTACACTAGTAAAATTTGGGCAAATAAACAACCAAGTGACTAAAACTGATCATGTTCTACCATTTTTTTGCAATTCACAAATATAAATGACTAAATAAATGACCAATTTGGTCATCGGGTAAAATGACTAAATAAATGACCAATTTGGTCATCGGGTAAAGTGACCAAATAAATGACTAAATAATTATTCACCCTTATAATAAAAATGACTAAATGAATGATTAATACTCCTTTACACATTAACATTTGATAGTATTATATACTTATATTCATAGAAGTTGCATTTCACCAATAATATATGTTCGCCAATAGACTTATTGTGCGAACATTATTCCGGCCACTATTTGCCAATATCTCTAAATGGTAATTATTCTCGTTAGATTAAGGTTGCATTTTAAAATTCATCTAAGTGACTAAATAAATGACAAATTTGGTCATCGGGTAAAATCGCAACTAAATAATTAGTCATACAAATAAAAATGACTATTACTCCTCTATTCCTTTTTCTTTTTCTTTTGGTCATAATTCATAGAAGTCTTTTTATATAATTTAGAAGTCTGCATATTTCCCATCCAGGTGCTCATTACAAAATCTTTAACATTTCAATTATCTCAGTACAAATAGAAGCTTATATCAACAAATTACCCTTCACTTTGATATACTATCATAATCCTTATCTTTTTTTTTTACATCTAGTGTTTTCAGATAGTCTATACACACACTAGCATGGATGCATATGCCTCACACTTGAACAAACTCAGCTAACTGGTTGGTTCAATTTCAAGATCAAAATGGAAAAAAATCACAGGGCAAAAAATAACTCACATGTTTATCTCTTAAAGTTAAAATACATGTTAGTTCTGAGTGACATCATATTTCCAGAAATAGCAATTACATCAAGCAAAATTTGACTTCCACAGCCTGACAAGAGTATGTTGCATTTTGAATACTTCCTTTGTAGAATAGGGTTAATTGCAGACCTAAAATGGAGGATAGTTAATATAGTTAACAATATTTTTCTAGATTAAATTAATTAAGCCCGTTGGTTTGAAGATTATATCATGTTATAGTGGTCCAATTAATTAAATATGTAGAGTATCTAAATCAGTGATTTGTTTGAAGAGTATAACTAATTTAGTAAGTTTGGGATTTTTAAACCCAAAATAATGTTAGGAGGGATAGTATATCTAGAGTTATTGTTCGAAGGAAGAAGTAAAGGTAATATTTTGATTATGATTCAATTGTGTAGTATTTCAGTCAAACTCATTGACCTATATTTCATTAGTAGTGGTTCAAAAGAACCCATCTCTCTTGATAATGAATGGAATACTTAACACTCATTGCATCTAGGAAGTACCTCTATGAGCATCACCGAGATGCAATGAGTGCTAAGTGTTATATTGATTCTCATGAGAGATTCCTTCTTGTGAACCACTACTCATGAAACATGGGTCAATGAGTTTGACTAAAAAACCACATAGTTGAATCTTGATAGCAATATCATAATTTGACCTGCTCTAGAAAATATCTCCTACTTAGCATATACAACTATTTATATAGACTTAAATCAAAAAATTAAAGATAAATAACCATTTAAAAGTTAAATAATGTAAATCTAAAATAATTAAATAATATAGTTAAAGAATTAATATTTTATAACTTGTAATTGAAAACAAAGTTAAAAATGTTATTAATTATATTACAAAGTTAAAAATATTGATAATTAAAAATATAACTAACAACATTAAACAATGTAAATGTTAATTTTTTTAATAAAAAATTTAAAGGCCTTAATTCCACATTATTGATAATTTATTAATAATTAGAAATATAATTAAGAACATTAAACAATGTAAATGTTAATTTTTTTAATGAAAATTGTAAAGGCCTTAATTCCACATAATAGGTATGATTTTGGAGGGAATTTTAGCCAATAGTTTTTTAGCGTGAAAAGGGTTGGAGGGAACTTTATTCATTTTCCTTCTGGTTAAGCCGATATGCACCTTTTGGAGGAGATTTTGCTATGGAAAGCCCATTTTGAAGCCTCATATGCGCTTCATTATGACAGCTCTCATGGCATGCATTCATCCTCCCTAGCTACTCTCATGACTGCACCAACTGACGTCGAATGCTAATCTCCATGGCTACGCTAATAGAAGATACTCTGGTTTGTTTCAGATTATTTTCTACCTCACTCTCATTTTATTTTGTTCTTGTTTGGCTTTTGGATTTAATTTTTGAATCTTCTTATATCGAGTCATTATCACTGTGTTTTCATTCTGAAGATCAAGGAACATTAATGAGCTCATAAGGCCACTCACGTTTCAATCTTGACTGCCTAAATGAACCTGAGATCATTTAGAGCTATTTCTTTTATTCTAAAGACTGTCATGACTAGAGGTAAGCGAGATCTTGGCCCTGTCCTTTATTGCAAACTGTATTTTGTGCTAAAGAAAGATAACATTTTGTGCTAAAGAAAGATAACCCACATACATAACCAATTGGGACAAAAGTTTTAGGGCACAAATTTGATCTAAGTTGGAGCTGTTTCTAGGGTATTAAACTATTCAAACATGATAACTTGAGACTGCATTACTAGGAATATATGACAGTCATATCAACTAGGGCAGTTGTAACTACCACATTTGACAAAATTTCTCTATCCTTTATATTTTGAGATTATGAGATCAAAGGATTTCTATCTGACAGTTTCCATGCTAGGTATTATTACATGGATGATGCAATACTTTTATAAAAAAATACTCTCTTTTATTATTTTAATCAAAAGGGTGAAATAAAAAAGTTTCTTGTAATGTCCCCTTTTTGGGATTTGCCTAAATCTTGCCTACACTTGGATGTGATTGCTAACAATTGGAAATGGTTGCTAATGTCTGCAGTATAGAGATCCATGATCTAATCTATATAATGATTTCTAAGACTTCTCTATTCCTTTAATTATGTTTTTGATTGTATACTTCTTCCCCGGATCGCCTGAACAATTTATTGGATAGCTGGATATTGTCATCTCCTTATAGGGCTTGATGTCCCTTTGGAATGATTGCTTGAGGGTTTGATTGATTAATCTCCCCAGTCGCTGATATCTTCTGGAATGATCTTCTTTTTAGGAACACTAATTGCTCATTTTTATTCCTTTTATACCTCTCCTAATTTTCCCTAATACTTTTTCCAGACATTAAATATATCATATGTATGGAATCAATAATGCATCCATTATAATAGGATTATAAACAATAACACATATTGTTGTACATGATATGCATAGTCACAGTAGATTAAGTTGTTCAACTAAGTTTCAGTCTTGAGCAGGCGTGAATGTATCATAGCACATTATATGCATAGGGCATTCTATCATACCATACATGATTGATTCTATACATAGAGATATTAATAATCTATTAGTTGTATGGAGGCACTGAAGTAGTATTCTCTATGGGGGAGGGATTTATATTTGGCAGGGAATGCATCCCTAGGGAGCATAATCTAAACTTTATAAGTTTAGATTTAACATTTTCCCTATAGTGTAGTTATTTTTTACTTGTAGTTCTAAGAAAATTCTATTTGCTTGGAAAAATTAACCAAGAATTTTCTCCGTGCTTGTGAAGTTTTTAAAACTTTCGCTGTATATAGAGAAAAAGCTTCTTGACTTTAATGTTTTAATTGGATAGAAGCAACTGTGTTGGATTCCATACAATGAAGTGATCCCCTTGAAGGGATTTGAATCTCTTCAACAAAGTGTACTT
This sequence comes from Thuja plicata, assembly GCA_018584345.1. NCBI lineage: Eukaryota > Viridiplantae > Streptophyta > Pinopsida > Cupressales > Cupressaceae > Thuja > Thuja plicata. Next base: position 3,142,675 of record MU225749.1, read on the forward strand.
GCCTTACCGAGATGACATTTGAGTTGGAGAGATTTAGTCAATTTTGCAAGTATTGTCATGTCCAGTGACTTAAAAATAATATGGATAATAATGATGAGCAAAAGAGATGACAAGATTTCATAAAAATAGATAGATATTGTCATGAATAGACAATGCATATGGGGCACTCAACATAGAGTTGGCATGCATGTTCCAAGAAAGGCAACATTAAAGTAATATGAAAGTCAATGGAATGACTGTTTCAATACATAGATACAATGCATGCATGCATAGAAACCCTGAGAACAAAGAGGTTGAAACAGAAAGAGAGTGAGTAGTCAATGTATAAGAAAACAGTAAAGTCAGTCCATGCTGGAAATGAAAATAGTGGTATCTAATGTTGAACAATAGTGATAATGATGCTTATAACAGTGAGGAGACAAGGCCAGTTTTAAGGCATGCAAAGAATTGTCATGAAGACAAATAAGAAGATTTGAATGTTGGTGCAGTCAAACATTGATGTCCAAGAGTAGCAATTAGTGTAAAGAATCTTCACACCATGTAATGTAGTCATAGCATTAAAGGTAGGTCTTATGAGGACAACGTGCAATGCATCATAAAGTTTGGGTAAAATCACCGAAGGGTGCAACAACTTAATATATTTCTAAGCCTTGAAATAGTAAATGAATCATGTGTATTGTAAGATTAGGATAGTGCTTTACACTATCAAGGGTCGTATTAACGAATATGAAATGACAACGATAATGTAAGGAAGAAAATTAATGATTGAAAAAAATAATGATTAATGTTCCTTGTTACATTGATTAGCAAGAGCCAAGATAACTGATGTTTTGTAGGTCTATTAAATAGATGTCCCATTAAACAGAGCAATGAACCTCTAGTTAATAGTTACATCCATGAGTTTCAAAGATATAAGAGCAGCTCATCATAACAAATCACAGTGACAAAAGACAAAAGACTGCCAAAAGAGTGAAATTAGTGAATCTTGATGCAAAGGTACACGGTCTGTACAAAACTTACTCAATTGATCTTCTAACAAGGTACCCTATTTGGTATATCATGACCTACAACTAGGAGCACTTGGTTTGGGTTCACAACCACCAACTAATCCATTAGATTGGCATTGATGGAAAAGGAAGCATTGAACTTCATCCCTTGGGTAGTAGGAACACCAACCTTATACCACCACCCCCACCAAAGACACCATTTCATGTGCATGAAAAACAAACTTCACTATAGGTTTGGACCTTTAACCTTCTTTACAAGAGAACTCAACACATTGAGAATACATTAACACACACCTTTTGAGGAACTAGAGACATGTTAAAACATAAGGAAATTTTATTTTGTAACAACACTCTTATGGTAAGGAAGCTCACAAGATGGTAGGTTGTTAGATCATGAGACCAATCAACATAGGACATACAATAACACAAGGAATGACAATACATTTGAAAACACTTCTTTGGTTCCAAATAATTAAAAACCTCTATGGTATACTTCCACTAATATGCCAAGGTACATCATATTCATAAACAAAATCAAAAGACGGTTATAGACATGACTGTTACATACATATATGGATAGGACAGAGTCTTGATCAACAACTATGGAAAAATCAACATATGCTCTTGGTATTTCCTTTGAGGGAAGAAGGATTTGGATTTTTCTCAACTTTATAACACCATTCAGCATTCACCATCCACTCACCACATCCATCAATACCAAAAACTCCATAAAATTGTTGTTTACAATTCATTGTTATTGCTGAAATAGTCCGATCAGTGCTAGAGCCTCCTCAAAATCCATGAAAACTTTGTCATCTCACCCTGCCACTTGGTGAAATTAAATTCACATAGTAAGGATGTATCACACCAATTTTTAGCTTGTTCCCATGGTTGGATTGCAAGATATTGAATTTTTGAGCCCATTGTTAACGCTAGGGCAGGGTTTCGACCTGCAGTGACAAAAATTGCAATAACTTTTGCAAATATAATGATACTTATACCATTGAAAACTATATTCAATAAAATTTCCATGCATATCACTCTTGTACCATCAGTAATTCGTGGTTGAAAGTACAAGGCTCTACAACACAAAAATAACAACAAAAATTCTGAACTGTTAACGCTTTCTTATTGAAAAAATTTCAAACTTTGATCAACCTTCAACAACAACCTTGCGTTGTGGATTTGAGGGATTTTTAAACATATTCCCATGGTTATAGCCGATCCACAATAAATAGTTTTTTTCAACTATTGGATCATTAGTTTTGGAAATGCAATAAAAGTTGCAAAGTTGTTAATGCAACTTTGCAATATTGCAACATTTTGACAACATTTTTATTCAACTTCTGCACTAATAAAATAAAACTCAACCTATTGACTCAAAATGACTCTAAAATACATAAGATGACCTTAGACACCTAATTACAACCTTCGTGCATCAAGATTCACAACTTGACTTACTTTGACCTTCAATGGTCTTATAGGCCCATATGACCTTAATAGCACAAAGTGCCTTACAATGCGAACATAATGGATTGTAATGGCTCCATAGGACCTTATTCAACACCAAAAAACCAAAATGGCCTTAAAAATGACCTTATTACAAGTTTTCAACAAAATACCAAAAATAGTTCATGTATTGAAATTTCCACCTTTTACTCCACCTGCAATTTTATTGTTTTCTCTACTCGTGTTTTCATGGCTTCACAATGCAACAATATTTGACTCTAATTTGTTGTCTTATTGTATGATAGACTATATTACATTAGGTTCCACGTAAAACCTATCTGACACTGAAACCACTTACCATTTGATGGTTTTTGTCATGCTGAAAACTGCTTTGTCATACTGGAAATTGCACATTGAATCTTACAGCTATTTAAAATCTATCAAATTTGTAGCCATCGTATCAAATCTAACTATATAGAATCATATCAAAATTTTAGCCATAAAATCGTATCAAATCTTACAACTGCATAGAATTATATCAAATTGGCAGCCATAAAAGGCGTATCAAATATCATTTGTAGCCAGAAAAGACATCAAATATCACTTGCGGAACTTTATCCTCGATGCTCATAAACAGTTTGCAAGCCTCAATAAACAAGCCCCCTTTAATGAGAGAAACCGCCTTCATTTTTCTTCTTTGATTTGATTTCTTACGGTAGAATTTGCTTCGTCCATGATAATTTTCTGCAAATCTTGCGGTTTAAGAAAGTCATGAGCATCTATCTCATTTCTTGGTGTCTTCAACAACCACGCGTAAATGAATTTACCAATAACTTCACAGCCCAAGCAGGGAAATAGCTTTGAATGTATGTATTGAAGAGAAATCTTGGAGATACTTCCGTATCAATCTCTCTCTCTCTCTCTGCACACGCAATTCTAAAATTGTCCTTGCCCAACCTTGGCATTGTCTCATTCCCATTTATAGACTTCTGATGCTGCATATCAGAAGGAAAAACTTTGGTAAATTTATCTTTAAGGTTTTTAGTTCCTGCCACGACAGAAAACTATTGCAGAGGGCTAAAACATTAAACAATGAATAATCTTTAGTCGGATAAATCAATGCATACTTTAGATTTTCGTTAGTTTCTTTTTTAATCCTATGTTCCAGTAGGAAAAAGTGCAAGTATTTTAAGTTTAAAATATATGAAAATAAATTATCAATGTTTTGATTGGATTGAAATCGGTGTTAACAGATAGTCAGGAAAAATTACAAATTACGAAGCGCAACAATGCACTTCTTGCGGGGCCTCTTACAGGTTTGCAGAGCTTGGTATTGATGATTAATTTTCACCGCCCCAGCTTCTGTTTGCACGTATACTCCATTCCCTTTTCCCATTTCTTCAATGTTTTGGATGGCGGGCTTATAGATTTTTTTGAAAATGTTTGTCACTCTCCTGCATAAACTGTGATTAAACAAATTTTTAACAACCAATAACATTGCTCAATTTTTTTGAGCTTAATTTTAATGTCATCATTGATAGAAAAAGATGATAAAATTTTAACAAATAACTGTAAAATATTAAACTTTGGCCGGCTCTCATTGGTTGAATAAGAGGCATTCCGATTTTCAATACAAGAGAACACATGGATATCAAGGCAGGGCCAACAAAATAGAGGTCTTGGAATTCCTATCTTTGCAGGAAGTTGCAGTTAAATGTTAACAGTTGGAAGACTATCGAATACGTCATGGCCTAAATTGTGCACTATTAGAAATACAGTTTTGCATGTACTGTATAGACAATCCACATACCTTGTTTATGTTTCAACATTTTGCATATAGGTAGCATACTCTGCCTCTTACTTGCCATTGTTTTTTGTTGCTTCTTTTGTGCTCAGACCTATACAAGGAAGTCTAGCTAATAAAGGATTATATTTTTATGACATAGCTTGGAGAATTTTGTTTGATTCATGTCACCTCCTTGTATAAACTGCTACACTTTTGGCAGAATTCCTTTGCCACACGAGATTTTTTTTTAGGCAAAGAAAAAAAAAATACTAAACTTAACCTTCAAATGTAAATAAAGGAAATTTTAGTATAATATATTATTCAATCTTTTTCCTCGTCCTTATCTAGCCTTTCCCAAAATATAGCACAACTCAATCAAGGCCCTCTTTCTAGTCTTCAGAGAGTTTTCACATTAAGTGAAGGGTTTCAATATCTATGTTTACATTAGAGTGTATAGATTGTGCATTTTTTAAGTTGCGGGTTTTGGGGTATGTGCTCCAAATTGAACCTGGTTTTTGGTTTTTGTTCAACTTATTTTATTATGATGAATTATTCATTTTAAACCTATCCACTCTTTGTTATTTTCTCAATGAAGAAAGATCTTTTCCACCAAATTCTATCATAATGTTTTAATTTCTATCATAATGTTTTAATTTTCTTAAATCCGTTTGTTGAAATGCAAATGTCAAATCAAGAAACATGTGCAAAATTCAATTATAGTATGCAGGTTTAGGCAATTATGCCATCTAAATTTGGTAGGAAAAATTTCAGAGCAATTCTTGAGGGAGTGAAATCTACTATTACTGGTTTTGTAGGACCCTTTTGTTGTGTCTTTATGAGCTTATGAGGTAACATCAAGTGTGAAACCATTTAAAAAAATTAGTAATTATCCTCAATTTGTTAGGGATTTCATTTAATCTTCAAAATGTTGGGGGTTTCTTTTGTGTATGCTTCGTAATACATTTGTGAGTTTGTTAAAGGTGATTTAAGTCCATAACCCTAACTTAGAATATAAACTTGAGAAATATAAGACCAACCAATACACCCCATGACAAATCAAGCACCACCAATGACTTAGGGGCCTCTTTCAATACAATTTCAGAGTAGGATTCCTTCCAATGTCTACAACACATAGAAACAATTGTAAGGACCCTTACAAATGTCCACTCCTCCTTCCTTTCCCTCCTACATATTCACAAAACAAGGTTTGGATGCCAAAACTTAAACTGGCATTCCCAGTCCTAATAGGAAGTTCTGCACCAACACTGAGTCAGGGGTCAAGTTGGAGGAGGCTTGTGAAGGTTCAGACCTATAACACCTCCGTCTGTCACCAAAAGTTCTACAAAAAAAAGGGTGTACAGTCAAGAGTTTATCATCATTTGGAATCAATGATTGATGAAATGGAGATAAGGAAGAAGAATGATCTTCAATAAATGCTTTGTAATGTATTTTCAATTGTTATTAAATGAATTTTTGATGCAGAGAATTGTGGATTCAACCAACAATTTTCTTAGGAGACTTCATATCACTCCAAAGGACTCCATTGTCTTGTTACATCACTCAAAAGACCCTCCAACATGGATACATTATAAGACCCAACCCACTTCATTAGACCACCCAATGGTAAAAACAATAGCTCTCACCACCATTAGACTCCACACCTTCAAGTACCCAAACATGAAAATCTATCTTAGATACTGACTCCAATCCCTCTAATGGTCTTAACGACCTTAGAAGATCTTACCAACAAGTTCTGCCAACTCCTTTTATAGAGACTTAGTGCCCAACTCTCAACTCATCATTCTAGGCCTTAAACATAGTAGCCATGTCCAGCGGGTAATCCTAGGGTTACTCCAAACTTCTCTAAAGAACTCTTAGAAAAAAATGCATATTCTAGTAACCTTTCCCTAATAATATAACATATGTCAGAATCAACTATTGTTGTTTTGGACAGATTTTCTGCACTAATGCTTTGCAACTTATTCACCTAGGCCTAATAGCCCTCCATTTACAAAGAAACCCACACTTCTACTCATCTCTAGCCCTCCAGATTATGAAACAGTCTTGACTCATGGTGAGAAACAAAAGATTTTCAACTTTGTTTGATGCTCCATGCCGTTTTAGCTTTCCATGCATCAAACCCTCACATTAAGGAAACACCAAACTAGGGCTTTCAAGAACTCGGCCTTCCAGACACTTCCACAACCTTCCAAAGGTTGTTTCACCTTGTCCTCCACATATATGGACGGATTCAATCGTTAAGTACCCTCCTTGTGTGGCTAGAATGTCCGCTGCTATACCTATGACACTATTTTAGTGCATTGTCAAGGCACAGTTCCACTGTATGAGAATGTTAATAATTATTCTGAATGTTATCTGCACAAAACGTTTATAATACACATTATATGCATGATAGGAGTTCATACCACCAAGAACAGTGGTGCTACATAGTGCTTGAACTCTCTAATCACTTCTAGAGCAAGAAATCTGTGTGTAAACCCACACTGTCACAATACAGTCAATCAAAAATAAATGTAACGACTTGGTAACTGTTCAGACCAATGACAAAAAAAAAAAGGAAAAAAAGTATGCATCTAACCACACTTAGGATTTCAAAACCCTATATATCCAAGGAAGTGCAAAAAGTAAAAAGATTTCTATTGAGATTGTCAAAATTCTGTTACAGTCCGTGCCACGATGAGTGCCAAATTTACATGACACTTCTCCTCCTTTTTGGGATTGTTTATCATCGGTTTTATTCTTTTCCCAATCATGGGAACTAACTAACTAACTCCTACAAACCGTTATAACTAACTTGTAACCTATTTGCCATAAGATGTTCAAATGTTGTCAAGTTGACAACTAAGACAACTAGATGTCAAATGACTAAATGACCCCCCATTACATTTAAAAATGGTTCCTTAGTCTATTGAATCATGTAGAGTAATGTGTTGCAAATATTTTAGATCAAATTTTAATGTTTCTCGTGATGATCAGAGAGAGATCCAATACATTTTATGAAAACTGTTGTGAAACCCTTTGTCTCAGACCTGTCCAGGAGGGTTTGTGATTTTCTCAAGTTTTAACCGTTGGAAAAATTCAAAACCTAGTTTTTTGCAAAGTAGATTCAAGGAGTTTTAGTATGGAATTGATTTGGTATCAAATGGTTTTGTTTGTAATAATATATTTGATGCCCTAGCGGGGCAAAAACAGTAAAATCTCTATGTTTGACAGTAAAAACAAAATGTTCTTGTTTCTCTTCTGCAACTGTATGATTTGTGAAGTGTACCTAATGATCAAATATGATCTCTAAAGTGTAAAGGAACCATGGAACATGTGTGGAAGATAGTTCATAACAGATTGAAGTTCTGGTCTAGAGAAACACTGTTGAACTGATAGTAACAGTCATGATAAAAGTCTGATCCATTGTCGATCCTTAATGATATTTGGCTGATGTATGCGTTCAAGAGGTTTGGTAAGGTGTAAGGCACTGCGGTCAGTATTGGTGAAAGGTTTGGAGATTTGAATTAAGTGTTATATTCTAACTCTCATGAAGGGACAGTGACAGTCCCAAGTTGTAGTATGAATGATTGGATCTTGTGATGTGGCTTTATTGTGTATCTCAGTCAAGTTGGATAGGTACCCGAGGTTCTAAAGCTTTAGCAAAGGCTTTGAGGCAAGGCGGCAGGTTGAAAACGCTCGGTTTAAATCATGACATGTTTGGGCCAATCGGTGGGGTTGGTCTCAGCCAAGTCATACCTGGACATCTAGGTCTGACAAATGTTTTCTTTGACAATATGCATCTTGAGGATGAAGAGGCCATTGCCATTGCCCACAGCCTCAAGGATGCAGCTCCATATCTAAGAGTTCTTACGGTTGGAGGAAATTATATCACTCGAAAAGCAGCTCCAGCTTTAGCAGAATGCCTTGCTGTAAAGAACTTGCTAAGTATGTTTTATGCAGGAGACAATATACTCCGGGATGATGGATCACTTGTAATATGCAAAGCCATTTTGGAAGGTCACGAGCAACTTAAAGAACTTGATTTGAGTGCAAATGGTATGACTATTACTGGGGCTATGGCTGCTGTGGAAGCTGTTGCCAACAAACCCTATTTCAGCCGGCTTATTATTTTTCACAATCTCATTACTACAGGAGGAATCGAGACCATCAAACATGTGATGAGAAAAGGTACTAAGAGTGATTCTGTACTTGCACCGCTGTATGATTGGAGAACAGTGTGTACGACTTACAACGACTTTGAGTTTCAGGAGAAACTGATAAAACTGGAAGTGAGGCATCCGAAAAAACGGAAAGTGAAGCATGGCAGTGATAAAGACACTGAATTAGAGAAGAAACTCCATAAACCAAAAGTGAGGTATGACATGAAGACATATTAGGGCGATTTCAGATGCTCTTAACCGCGCTCTTAATCCCATCAAGCAGTTCCATAGTTTTAGCAACCACAGGTAATTTCACATTAGCTTCACAGTCTTAAGAAGCTCCACTTTAATCTGAATTTATGAGCTTATCATATGAACTTGAGAATTCCCAGTTTTTGCCTCTTCAATTTGTCACACAATGAACAAATTGGTGAATGGTGAACTAAGGCAAACAAATGTTAAATTGAATTTCTAATTTTTCTTTTGGTGTTTGTAAACTGCACGTAGACCTAAAATCTGCTTTGTACTTTCAATACCAGATAAAAGTATATTTCATTTTCATATGTTTTGGTAAAATGAGAGCATCAACACCTATTTCCCAGCTGTTGTGAATCTTCGTCCACGTCCCACCTTCATTTTTATTCAAACGTCATTCAGCTTAGGTATTACAATTAGCCATCTGGGGGCTATAGTTTTCGGTCAGTCTATTCAAATGAAAATTTATGTTTATGATGCCTATTTAGGAAAAAATAATGTACAAGATTGATTGAGTTGCCTCACTTTTGACAAACCATTAAAATGGTGATGAATTACCTTAAAAATATCTGCACGTGTGGTACTGAAAATAAATTAGAAATAAGCTTTATAATTTGAAATAAACATTGCTTTAATTTAACTCTGGTTTCTTCAAAGTTCCAGAGGACCACCAACTGCTAGATGACTTGCTTCGTACATTCCAGCTTGCTTAATACTTTTACCTTCCCATTGCTGAGCTCTACATTAACATACAATTTGATAAGATCCTGTGTTTAATTTAGTATATTTAAACTGGCTTGTAGAACCTCTATATATATTGCAATTAGGCTGAATCTAGAAAATTTGTGATATGTATAAATTTTTTTTTTCTGTAAGACGCTTCAATTTGTTCTTTGTTATATTTCACTTTCCTCAAAAGGTCTTTACCAAAACAATTTCTTTTATTACCTTCAATACAAGATGTTGAGACTTTTTGTGAACAATTATCTTTCAAGGTTATTTTGTCTTCACTGTCAGGTTCTGCCATTTTTCTCATTAGCTACTGTAAAAACATATTTGATTTCTGTTATTAAAAACAAAATTGATTTCTAAACTTTTAATTATTTGTGAAGATAAATAAATAAATCGATTCTTAAACCAATGTGAAAATCTTGTTGAGTCAATTGCAACGATGTTAGCTTTCTATTTTATATGCTAGACTAGCTATAGTTGTTTATCCATCTGTTTCAAATTACAGTTCTTTATTTGTTCTACCAAGAGTCTCTGTTACCTATGAGCTAGAATTCATTTTGGTTTTATTGTGATAAAATATATTCTTGAACAACATAGAATTTCTCTCAGCTTTGAGTGAGTTAGAAGATTGGAATGCAGTAATTTATAATCTTAAGTAGGATTTAGTAGCTCTACAATGATGAAAATACGTGTAGAGTCTAGAGGAGCCATTTCAGCTGGAACAATTCCTTCAAGCACTCTATCAACGCAGATAATGCTTGTTTGCTCTTATGTATCAGGGTGTTGATGGGTGTTGATTAAACAGAGACAATGGGACTACCAAAACTGATCAATATAATGGTGATTTTTTTGAGATCACAAATAATTTTTGGAACAAGATAATCATTCGGTAAATAAAATTTTTCGTTCCATCATTTCTATTCGATCAACTCTATAGGAGCACCAGTTGGACAACATTCATTCTTTTCCACCCTTTGAATGAAATTCTTAATTGATAATGCATAGAAATGCTTAATGACATGCTGAAGCCTTTAAAATTCCTATGGGATACTCAAGAATACTTCTAATGAAGATATTGGAAGTATGAGTCATCGACAACATTGTAGGGCAGCTATATTCAAATATTATGCTCTCTTTTTCCTCAGATTCTTCGGCAGCTTACAACAAAATGAATTTGAAGACTGTTAAAAATGGTATTTTAAAAATTCTGAATGTTTCACTGTGAAGTATATTATAGAAGATAGTATAAGTTTAGTTGTTTTATCCAGAGCATTTTGGCTTTGCTAATAAGTAACTAACATTTGGGGAAAAATTCTGATTTTATTTATCAAGCATTGTAGGCTTGGAATATAAGGTATTGTGAAGTAATTGTTGGATATTTTGGCTTGGTACTTCTATGATTCCTGTGACTACAACAGTTGGACAAAATAGCATCAGAACAATAGTTTGTGAGAGCGTGGTAATGAGAACATAAGGTAAAAAATTTGTACATATAAAAATGTTGATCGCTTGGCAATACTATAAAAATACTTAACAAAAGACTATTTAGAAATAGACCACAGTTGTACATGACAATGGAGTTATTACTTGGGTATTTAGTCAGTTTTGGAGTCAAGTGTTAGATATTAGCATGTTTTACAAAATTTTCAAAAAAAGTTGTCATGTTGCAAGTTGTCAAAGTTGAAATTTCCTTTATTAAAGGTCATGAAACCCACTTAGGGATCATTCAATAGAGGCTATTGTATGTTATCAAACCTATGTATTATCCAATGAAAGAAAACCTATGTTATCAAAATCTAACAGTTTATTGTGAAAGAAAACAATGAAGGACATTGCAAGCAAGGCCTACATTTGACGGTTGACCCTGCCTGTCAAGAATATTTCCACACTTTCAAAATTGTCAATTTCCAGCCTTTTGTTTCTCATCTATAATTTGGGAATTTATATGAACCAAAATGTTGTATATTTTTACAGGTGAGAAAGCCATATACAATAACAAAGTAGAGGGAACGCTGGACAGAAGAAGACCACCTCAAGTTTTTGTAGGCACTCAAACTGTATGGACAAGCTTGGCGTCGAATTGAAGGTATTTTATTTTTTCATGACTGTAATTCTTCCACTCTCTAAAATTTCAAGTTTGGAAAATTTAAAGTTTGTGAAAGCCTTATTTGCATAAATATGGCTGGATTGGAATCCATCTTAAACTTTTGATTCTAACTTGCAGAGCATATTTGTACCAAGACTATTGTTCAAATTAGAGGCCTCGCTCAAAAATTCTTCACCAAGGTACCCACTATTAATTTTAACGTCACCCTTATTTGATCTTCTTGTACTATGTAACTGCAACAGTCAATAAAACTCAGATTTTAATCAATTTTCCATATTTTCATTGCATGTCTTGATTTATTAGAAGTGCTGTTGGGTTTCTAATACTTTGAGCTTACTTCTAGGATTGTTGGAATCACTATTTAATGCTCTTAGAATACATTTTGTTTCAGATTTAAATCTATTGGTGCTGACTGTTCCTTGAAATCACTATTTTTCCATAATAGTTGATAGTTTCAATGACAAGTATGATCATTCCATGAATGATAGTAACCCGATTCTCATGGAATGATCATAATGTAACATGTAGAGTACAAAAATAACATCTAATGTGCAGATGAAGTGAGTTTGAAGGGTGATTACCGTGACAAGGTTGTGGAAAATTAAGGAAAGTTCATGAATTTGGTTGCTAGGGAGCAGCTAATTTACCTTAACAAGAGGTATATTTTATGATTTGAGGTGTCTAGATACATCAAATACAAGGTGAAACCATCCTTGTTTGATTGCAGAAGTGTGTGGAGACCAGACATTGGGGAAGCCCTTGGATAGAGGGTTTGTTTGAAGCCAAATTGAGGTTTTTATAGTTTCAGAGGCCTTAGGGTCATTTTGAGTTGATATTAATTCTATTGGAGTCATATTATAGGACTTCTGAAAGTTACAAGGTCAGGGGATAAATATAAATTAGTGTTGCTTTGTTAAATGACCCTCTTTTTAGTCTAAAATGGGGTCACCCATCTGAGCAGAAGATACTGCTCCAAAACAACCATATCCAATCTTCCAGTATGTTGTAGAAGGCTGAAAAGGGTATCCAAAAATATATTTTTTTGGGTTTGTGGTTTGGAAAAATTTGGAGAAAACGGTCAAAAACAGTCCCAGCAGGGTTAAAAAGGGCAATTAGGCCTACAAGGAGCAACTTGGAGTTTGAGAGCAAACCCATTGCTTGGGAGTATAAAACCAATTGAATCACTTTAAAATAGCCCTAAATAAGCATCCAAATCCATTTGGAGCCTTGGGTAGAGCATTGGTTGAGTTTTGGCCTCTTGAGTCATTTAGGTGCTTTAAGCCTATTTGGGTGAACATTGAAGATTCTTGCATTTTCCTTATTTGGGTGAAGTCCAAAGTGTATCTTTACTAGGCCGAGTTTTTCCTGATTTTTTTTTCCAGGCCTTGGCGAGTTTTTGCCGAGTCTGAGTTTTCCAACTATGGTTAGACTTGAAGAGATGCCATGTTTTTCTTGAATTTGGATGGTAAAAAGAAATTTAGTTAATGATGGGTGGTAGACGATTTTTCTTAACATCATGTGCAAATTGATATTTTAAAACCCTATCTAACATAAGACATGATACAGGTTAATGGTGATGTTCCTCCTAATATTGGCAGAAAAGGTATGTCGCAATTTGCCATCTCCCCTATGTTTTTGCATCTTCATTATTTCTGTCTATATGTTCTCCTCAACTATGAGGATTTAACTAACAAGGGGACTGTCCCTATTGGCTTGGATCATTGTTAATGTAAGCTTTTGTAATTTACTTAACATTGTTGGCTAATTACAGCTTATTGTGCTTATTGTTTCTGCAGGAAAGAGTCATTTGGTATGTGATGCTAACCTGCAACCTACTCTAAAGAAAACATAAAATCTAGGAAATCCAAGTTTTCCGAGGAACAGGGATGTTGTACTATAGGACAAGTTTATTCTCTAACATTGTTCGGACATTGGAACTATTGTCACTATCCTCAACCTTTAGCACTGCCTCTTGGTACATTGACACATTCTTTGGACACTGGAATCATTGTCACTATCCTTATCTATGTGCCACTATCATAGCATATGCGTCAACTATCACTATACATCCCTTCATCTCTATGATTGTTGTTCTTTTAACATGATCCAAGACTGCTCTTGAAAATGCCTGAAAATCTCATTTTTGAAGCGCAGTCTTTCCATGATAGCCACTATTTAAATATCATGACAATACCAACTTCCATCATTGTTATTTTCAACAGAATTTTATAGCTCCTCATTGTCGTTACTTTCATTGGTTTGATCAAGGTTTTACATCATGAAGCAATGGCTTTCATTGTATCATTCATTCTCCTCATCCTCCGCTCAAAACTACTCACAAGAGCAACCTTCAAAGCTTAATGAACCAATGGTATCCTTGGTATTTAAAGTGGTTGTATATGGAAAGGACTTGTATCTGAACAACAACACCCTTTACTCTTGCATTGATTGTATAGTGTTCCTTGATTTCCACTATAACACTACTCTAAGGCACTCCATAACATTGTATAATGTTCCTTGATTTCTATTTGCACAGAGCTTGTTGAATTCTTAATACGTACTCAACAATTACAACCTAGCTGTTTGTTTCAGGCAAAGTATAGTTGGTTGTGCCTATGCATTAGATTTTATTTCACTAGAATGATAATGATAACTAAGTTACTGCTTCTTATTTTTCTTGGTACAAACATCACGTAGATCTCAAAATAGGACTAAGAGCGACCATACTGCTACCTGAGTGAAAGGATTCACATCTTGGTTTGCAAGTTTATGTTTTTTGTTCTAGAGGTAAGGATTGCAATTATATGTAGATTGCATGCTATTTTGGACCTATACATTTTTTTCTCTTCCTAGTAAAGAAGTTGTGTTAAGAGCATTACACTTTCATAGTGTCCATATTAGTCCCTTTTGTAGCATTGACTATCTTTGCATTAGAAATTTATTGTTCTTGACTGATATAACTGCTTCTCCGTGAAGCTCACAACTTTGTTCACTTTTAACTTTGAATTGAAATTTGGTGTCTTTCTTTGAAATAGAACCCAATTTATTATTCTGGTAGGAAATGAAAGTCAAGAATCTTAGTTATGTGACAAAAATACGCTCTGATATTGTGGGTCATGTCAAAGGTAGTTAATAGTATGCTATTCACATTGGTCCTTGAAATGTAGGGTGCTAGCATTTGCATGTGATTGAATGATTTGTGACATATTGTTACTATCATGTAATGTTCTTGTGATCATTGCAGCATTGTTGCTATCTTTTCACTATTTTTATCTTCATTTTATGGCTGCACATTGGCCTTGATATTGTCATATCACAGTCATTCTATCCTCTTCATTTAATTGAATAAGCACTTGCCTCCCTCTTGAGATAGTGAAGAGATAATTTTTTAAAGTTACAACTATGGAAAACTTAAGTATTTACAAGTGGAGTTAAAGATCTATGTCTACTGTCTCGAGTGTACACAAGAATTTATTGCCTCTTAAACATTTAATGCTCTTTGCTCTAAACATGTGTCTTTTGTGCTCCTCCAAACCCTTCTATCCTTAATTATTTTTTCCAATGTTTAGCATCTTTAGTAACTTTTGTCATTCTTTCATTGCAATAGATGGTAGTATTAATGCAGATCCCCTTTCTCTATTATGGCATCTATGTCTTTCTCATGTTCTTTTTGTATGGTTAATATCATTGTTTTTCTCATTTGATTGTCATAATGATCTGCACTTTTTTGTTACTTAGTAACAACCAAATACTTATCTTGGACAACCAACATATCACCATGTTTTGTACATTGTTTTGCATTGATTTGGCACTAAACTTGAACACTCTTTATTCTCATCTTTACGATTGGTTGAGCAAGGAAAACACACATGAAAACCTTTGAAAATTGTGATCCAAACCCTTGCTTCAAATCATGACTCTTGCTTGAACCAAAGCTTCTCTTTGCAATCTGCCCTTAACTTTGTTTTAACTCATGTCCTCTCTTGAAACATGCTACTCTTGCCTTAAAAATCTGAGTACTACACCCAATAATACACTGCCTTCTTGAAATATCTTTGCCTCTCTATGCATAATGAGAGTTGTTCATTTACGGATCTGTTGATGCATAGAATCTTCTTTTTCTTTGAAAGAATTCGTTGTTCCTCTTTCTATGGCCACCATTTTCTCTATTCTTGTTGTTCATTATCATTAAATCTTATGCATAGAATCTTCTTTTTCTTTGAAAGAATTCGTTGTTCCTCTTTCTATGGCCACCATTTTCTCTATTCTTGTTGTTCATTATCATTAAATCTTATATTTTTCTGGATTGAAACTTAATGTTCTCCCTTAAAGAGAATTGTTGCCTCCTTATATATAGATACAAAAATCTATTTATATATAGAAACTATCCCTCGTTATAGTATCCTTGTACACACATATATGTATATCCATATATATATTTTTACACATATTCTGATCTCAAGTTTTTTTGGTCTCTACAGTCATATCTATATCTTATAGGTGTATAGCTATACATACATACATACATATATTTAGATGTATATCATGATGTCTATATACCTTCATTCACTTTTTTTCTCTTCTGATTTTACTCAACCCTATCTTTTATATATATATATATACACCTTTTCCTTCCCACTCGCTTGGCTACATTGAAGAACAAGCACTAGTTTATCTACGTAATCCCAATGACAAATTGATGAAGGATGAGATTGATGATGTCATCTATGTTCACTCGTGGCATGATTTCAAGTTGCATCTTCATATTGAATTTACTTCCCATCACCAGTTAGGATTACAACTTATTTCTTAATAATACTTTGATTCCACCCTTTGGGAATAAGGAAATCATACTTGAAAATATTTTATGTTGCTATAGTAATTAAGAACATAGATTGTACTCAATAACCACCGCTTGAAACACTCTCTCTAAGGAAGGCAAAGGTCTTTTCAATCATGGAAAATGCAAGGCATTTAAAAGAGCATCCTCGAAATCATTTAAGTTGCCATGAGTACCTTTTATTTCCCATTATAAATTTTCATCCTTTATCACATTTGCATTCCAAGTTTGGCGACATTTTGGTTTTTCCCCCCTTGCTCTCTAGGTAGTCGATCATGGACACTTCGATTACACTTGGAGGACAAAATCAACTGATGGCATTTGATAAAGGGGTGACAATAGATATAGTCAGCAGATTGTGGATGCTGAGAATAGAGTTATTTGGAGGGCAGTCTATAGGAGCTTAGGTGGCCAATTTATGAAATGCAAAGATAGGTTCAGGGATAATCCATACATTCCTACAATGATCATCGCTATTGAAATGTATATGTACAATAACCGTTATGACATTGCTAATCTCTGTTGTGAGGTTTTCATAGAAGATATTTTAGAAGACTTGGATAGGGTTATGGTCAATATTAGGGATAATCTCACTATTCCCCACCCTGGTAATTATGACATACACATTATTAGGAACAACCCAGTTCCCACTTACCCTATTCTCTTCTCAGAGGACATGGATGGATTCTAGGCTCAGCAACAAGTTATAGCTAGAAATTTGGATTTTCTCATTCATTTCTTCCAGATTCGGGCTCCGATGAATGAAAAATTGCTAGGGGAATACAATGCTACTGATAGAGTTGAGGACATTACCCAAGAAGAAGACATAGAATCTTTGCGTCAAGCCATCCAACGACACCCATAAGTGGAATAATTTGATACCTTTTTGAAGTACTAATGATCCTTCTAGTATTACAAACAAAAAATTGAACTTGTTGATATTATATGCTTTAGTATTTTATACCCGCTACGGTTAATTTTGGATGGAAGTGTATTTTTAACTGGATAAATGCTAAACTACATACATGGATCTTTACTATTTAGTACTCCCTGCAACGTCTTAGCAGGATATATGTTTATAAATAGACCTTAGTCTATATCAATGGAGGATGTATGACATTTTCATAATGAATGCTATTTGCAGATATGATCCTAATTTTAGAAAATTATCATGTTTCCCACACACACACACACACACACACACAAATAAATATATATTTGTATTATGGTTGGGCATTTTTTATCATACTCTCTCATATCTTTTATTCCTTTTTTTTTTCTGTCTGTCATTGTCGTCATACATTAAAGTGAACATATATACACATGCATATATGCCTAGAATATACTCATTGGTATATCACATGTTGCAGCTGGATGGTAGTAGTGATGCATATTTTTCCTTATGTTCACATGAATGTCTGCTACTATTGGATTGATTTGCCGATTAAAGAGAAATATGATTAGATTTGGATAGATAGTATGTTTTATTTGCGTCTTAATGATCTTCTTTGAATTACTTCCACCCTGGTCACAATGTTTCATTCTGGGATTGCGATAATTGTAGATATGGACCTGGTCTTAATGGCTATGACTATAGGCTTGAATCTATGAATGTCTGTCCACCATTTTATCTTGCCATCATGAATTATGGTATCATGAATTCTTTTGAATGTTAACAAAATTGGTAGTCTCAGCAATATGGAAAGTCTTCCCCATACTATTTCAACCTTTCTATATTGGTTTTCTTTCTTGAATGGTTATGCCATAAAATTACTCTAATTCCTATGATTTAGAGTTAGGTAGGTGTTTTGATATGATCTGCAGGTTCAGGGATGAAACGTTAAGGAATAGACAATCACCACATATGACAACATAGTACAAAATGATTAAATGAGGATCATCTCCTCATACTGTCTCGCACATCAGTGCGGTTTGTATTATGATTTTGAACTGGACATTACGTCCTCGACTTTACCAGAGGTTTTTCTTTCCTCCATTCTTTTCCTCTGGTGCGTGCACTGAATGAAGGTGTAAATTAAATGATATTAATAAAATATTTTAGGCTTCGGCCGATTGCTTAGCAAAATAAAAATAGTTAATACATTGTTATTTTAATTTGTATAGGTCCCTTACAATATTTTTTTGAGTTTGACTTAATATTAATTTATAAGATTCATAATATTAGTTATCATATTTTATTAAAATTAGTTCATTTATAAAATTTAATATAATAATGCATAAATTTTTTATTTTTTACAACTATAATTTTTGTGCTTTTATTTTTCTTTCATATATATATATATATATTTTTTTTTTAAATTATTTTTGTGTTATTGTTTTGTTATTAGGGATTTCCATAAGACTCTTACATTCCACACCATCCTTCCCCTCTCCCTCTTTTTAAAGAATATAGCTTTTGTCTCATCTAGATGATGGATCATGGTGTATACTAACAAGTGTTGATAGAAAAAAAAATCACACAATCATTTTCCAAAAGTATTATGGTTCATTCACAATTAGTTGTATTCATATAAGTTATGTAAACATTTAATTAAACCAAAGGCACAAAAGTAGTTAAATAATTGAAAATATCAAAAAAACAATCTAAGAAACTTGTGCACTCCTTTCACACTCAGGTATCTCAAATGCTATTACAACCTTGCTTCTAAATTGATTGAAGAGGGAATTTGTATCATCCCATCACCAATGATTGACAAATACCTAGAATTTCTCGTTATATTTGAAGGATTCTTGAATCTGAATTTGAGCCTATGTCATTAAACCAACTTCCATGTCCACTTGTTGACAAGCATTTCTGTACCCACTCCTCATTATTGCTAACTTGCTCCCCCACAAATCTACTGACAAATACATCATTGAGGAACCTAATAATGAGCAAATCTCATGTACCCCTCTTAATTATTCTTTCTTATTGTCTTTTAAGGATCATTAACTTTAGTAAGACCTATATAGATCCTTAATCTCAAAGTTGTCATTGTTGGTGACTCAAGCTTCTTGTATTGTTTAAACACGCCTAGTGAACATGAACATTCATTATAGTATATGAGATCGTACTTTTATACCAATCAAACCAAGTTTAATCATACAAGATTTATTCTTGAAATGTCCATGACTCATCTTCTAGGATGGGTCTAAAATCTTAAATTTTGATTCATAATCAGATTTCTATCCAAGGTCCTCTTACTCTTAACATAAGTGAATAAATTGCATAGTAATTTAAATTTTCTTGTAGAGATAGTTGCGAGATATGCATACCTACTAAATGCAACATAAACAATGATATCATTCTAGTTACCTTTGTCGATCAATCATACTTCCATTTGATAATGTCTACGCAACAATCAAATTGCACCTTAAATTATATTTTATCATATTTATTAATTAATTTAAGAATTAATACAACATTATTGCTGAACACACAATTGTCTCCATTCCTGGTTCTTAAACATGTTTGGCTAACATCAATGTCCATTAATTTCATGAATCACGATCCCATTCAAATTATCCTTTCGATCCATTAAAAATCTTCGGTCAACCATACTCAGAAGAGAGGGCATTTGGGAGGAACTGCACAATATGCTTGCTACGCTTGCCCAATAATTGCAGAATTGTATTCAGGTTCGCGCTTTCAAAAGGGAAAAATGTTTCCTCTTTCATCTTTTAAAGGCGGAAATTTACGTAAGCTTTTTCACATTTATGTCAAGAGCGGAAATTTGGTGAACGCCCGTGAAGTGTTTAACCAACTGAAAAAACAACATGGACTACGATTATTTCAGCGTACACAACACATGGGTATCCTCACGAGGCAATCACACTGTTTCACCAAATGAAACAGGCAGGAATCCAACCCAATGAGTTCACATTTGCCAGCGTACTACCTGCCTGTGCCAAAATCGGAGCTTTGGAAGAGGGCATGGACATCCATCAAAGCATAATGAAAGGGGGATATTGGTCAGATATTATAGTTGGAAATTCTCTGGTAGACATGTATGCAAAATGTGGAAGCATAGAAAAGGCAAGTGAACTGTTTGACAGAATGTCTCAAAGAGATGTGGTCTCATGGACTGCAATGATCGCTGGATATACTAGATGAGGGCAGTTACTACTTCAATCACATGAGTAACACTTATTTCATTACTCCTATAGCTGATCATTATAAGTGTATGGTTGACCTTCTTGACCTTAAGATGCCAGTTAAATCTGTGGTGGTGGTGTTTTCTTGGTGCCTGTAGGTTACATATGAATACAGGCTTAGGAATATTTATAGCGATGCTGCTTTTTGATTTGGATCCTGAAATTGCTGCAACTTATGTTCTTCTCTCAAACATCTATGCACAAGTGGGTAGTTGGGATGAAGTTCAGATGGTAAGGAGATTGATGAAAGATAGAGGAATTAAAAAGATCCCTGGATGTAGTTGGATTGAAGGCCATAAAATGGTACATGATTTTTGTGTAGGAGACAAGATAACATCCAGAGAGACGAGATATATGCAATCTTGGAGAAATTGACTTGGGAGATGAAGGCAGCAGGGTATTTTCCTGATTCAAGACATTTACCTAATGATGTCGACGAGGAGGAAAAATAAGTTTTTCTCTGTCACCATAGTGAAAAGTTGGCAATTGCATTTAGTTTGTTAAAGATCTCCCATGGAACAACTATTAGAATTTTCAAGGACACTGCAACGAGATGCAAACAGTTTCCATCATTTTAAACAGGGACTATGTTCTTGTGGAGATTATTGGTGATGTTGAATGAAGCAATCTGAAAAATAGGATCACATTTTAATATCGTGCATTGTGTCAGACATGCAGTAATAATGAAAGGGCAAGTTTTAGTTTTCGGTTTCTTGAAAGTTTTTTTTTCTTTTCTTTTGAGTATTTCAGTGTAGGCCATGTTGTTGGCTTTTGTTAAATTTGATAATGCAGCTCGCTGCTTATATATTATGTTAGGGGGTATCTGTCAAATACTTGTTTAATGATAACATAGACATTTGATCCAATTGTTTTCAAAAAAACCTGCATATGTATGATATGAAAAGCTGGAGGAGGTGGTTAAAAAAAACGGAAAGATGCTTGATTGACAGGAAATGAGAGGGGAGGGCTAACAATTATCGTTGTCATATTGTATATATTTTTTTGTTATTGGATTAAAATTGTATTATCTGTTACCTATGTCACAGGGATTAAATTAAATATTCTAGATTAGGAAAGTGATTTTACATCAATACATGTAGATTTTGTCTTATTTATGATTCGATATATCTCATGTTGTTTCACATCCTTTGGCTGGGTGAGATAGCTAATAGATTTGTGAATTCACAAATAGCTTTAGTTTTATTTCAATTTGTTTGGTTTTAATTCTAAATAAACTATTATAACTTATATATGAAGCAATAAGAACAATTATAATTGTGTTTATGTTGTGCTCAACATATATGTACAATAGTTAAAAAATTCACATATTGAGGTTTATAGATAAATATTAGAGGAGAATAACATTTGTTAATGTAAAAAGAAACACAATTTATATCACATTGTAATTGCAAATTCATGATATTACAACATTGTGCATGATGAGATTTATAAATTGATATTAATGAAACAAGGGTTTGAAGGTGGTTGGGAGAGAGCTAAATTGGACATTTCAAAGTGTCTGGAAGGACAATAGGTTGGAAGCATTCATAGGATAAAAGAACTATTAAAATTATATTTGTAATATAGTAAAATTGACCACTTTATTCTCATGTGACAAACCTAACAAATGATTATAAAGATCAAATTCCACTTGATAAGATAGGATTTGAATATTTTGCATTAGTTGCATACTTAGAAAATGCTATTGAAGACTAATTGTCACATGGTACATCTAATGCTTGTTTACAATCCTTAACCATGATTAAATAAGAATATTGAATTTAAATGCTTGTTTCATGTCGAACATTTAAAACCAGGGGACTCAATTCGTAATGATTTTAGATTTATGAGGCATAGGGTTAGCAATTTTTGTTTTAGCTAATTTTAAAATGTTGGAATATATTTAAGAAAGATAATGGTGCAAGAGCACCCCTCCAAACACCTAAGTCCACCTTGGAACCAAATGAAGGCAGTGGATCTAAATAATTCCTAAAAGTAAATTGGGATATATTGAAGCCAATAATGGCAATATGTAATAAACAATTTAATTTAAATGTTATAAGTCCTAGAAGTCCTCACAAAGGACTTAGGACCAAAACAATGTAAGGGTGGCCAATAGTGCCAAATGGGATCTAAAGTTGTTTAGAGGAGTCAATTAGGTCCTAGAAGAAATAATAAATTGCTTGGGATAGAAGTTAATAGGTTTTTAATAGTAATATGCAATAAAATGTAAGTTGGAAATTCAAATATTTGAATTCCAACGGTTATGAGCATTTAGGAGGGAAAATGGTGCTTTAGTATTTTTAGACTTAACTAAGCCTTCCAATCGACCCAGATTGGTTGGGGAAGTTGTTAGGGAGTTTATTTAATGCTTGGAAAGGTTTATGTACGGACTCATGAAGAGAAGTACAAACTATTACTTAGAATTTCAATAAAATCCAGAATTTTCACAACCTTCTTGCATGTTTTGACTTCTAATTCGTTCCATTGGTTTTGTTGGTGCTTGGAGGACAATATTATGATTTTTTAAGACATTTTTGAATGCTCTGAAAGTACCTTAGGTTTCGTTTCAATCAGTTATATTGACTTTCCTCTCTAAGGGGCTGTTTTCCTTAGTAATTTTGATATATTCTATAATGTGAAAGCATCATTCCATGAATGTTAATGTTGTTCCTCATGGAATGATGCATATTTAACATGTAAAACATTTTACTAACATTAAATGTTGCAGAAGAGTTGATTTGATGTGGTGAACACCAAGGATAGTGAAGAAAACTTGAGGAAATTGCTTGCTAGAGTGTAGTAGCAAGAGATCTGACTTAAGGAGGGCATATTTTTGTTTGGGGCAAAAAAATTATGTCCAAGGCATGGTGAATTCTCAAGGAGAGGTTTTGGAAGTAAGTGGAAGTGTGAAAACTAGAAGGCCCTAGTTTTTGGAGCAATTTGGTGAGGGCATGTTAGAAACCCCATAGGGAAACGTGCTATTGCCAAATCAATTTTATAATCCTTAGCTTTAGACCATTTCTAGGCTCTGTGCAAAGTGGCATGTCCAGGCAGCAGATAGAAATGGTACTTCCTTTGTAAATACACCCAAATTAGCCCTCTTGTAGACAGTGAACAATCAGTTTTTGGGATAGTTGGTCCAAAGTACCAATACCAAGTATTTTTATATGTTGTGTATAAGGATAATGGGTGTCTGAATATGTAATTTATTTGGGAAGTGTTTTGGGTAAACAAAAAGTTATGTGGGAAAAATTTGCTGGTTAAGGCTACAAGGATAGAGAGCACAGAGTGTGGATTGGGGGTAAGATCTTGGAGTAGGAATTCAAGAACCACTTGAACACTACTGGAGTCTTATTTTAAGCCATCTTGAATCCCTATAACAGTAAGGAAGTTGGAAGAGATCAGAGTGATAGGTTAGTGGCATATTGGCACTTGGGGTCACTTGGGTAAGGAACACCATTGAAGAAACCAAGAATAACTTCTTTATGAAATAACCCCAATCTAACTTACCATTTTGCATCAATTGGTATCAGAGCCTAGGAGCATCCTAGGTGAAGATTTGAGGAGTTTCTTTTGAGATCTTTGCTTCAGGGTTGTTAGAAGGAGAAGAAGAGGGGATCCCACAAAGGGTCACTAATGCTGAACTTGCTAAGTTGGTAAGAGAGTAGATGACAGACAATAGAATATTAAGAGCAGAATTCAAGAGGTTGACAGACCTTGTGGAAAAACAAGGAAATGGAGTAGACCACGAATATGAGGAAAGATTTGCAGCAACAAGAGAGGAACCTGTTGATCCTGAGGATGCAAGATTGGAAAGAATCGTGAAGGCAGTAAAGCTTGGAGACTCAAAGGTAAAAGTTGAACTTCCTATGTATGATGGAAGGATGGATGATGAAATTTTATGGGATTGGTTCAGTTCTCTTGAAAATTGCTTTGATTGTGATGATGTTGAAGATAGAATGAAAGTTAAGATTGCTAAGTCTAGACTGAAAGGACATGCATTATTATGGTGGGATAACTTGCAAGCTAACAGGATGAAGAAGGGTTGGTCTAAGATCTCATCATGGCCAAGGATGATGGAGAAGATGAAAGACAAGTTCCTTCCTAAAGACTACAAAGTCCAGTTATATAAGAGGATGCAAGGACTGAGACAAAAGGACATGGATGTCTCAAAGTATACAGAGCAATTCCATAAGCTTCATATCAGGGCATCTCATGATGAAGATGTGGAAGAGAAGGTGGCTAGATATCTTGGAGGATTGAAATAAAATATCTAGGATGAGATGAGAATGGATACACCTAGAAAATTGGAGGAGTGCTTCAAATTGGCTATGAAAGTTGAGGATAAGCTTAGGAGAAGGCAAGAGAGGCAAGGTAATCCAAGAGGACAAACAAGTAAGGGCAAGTGAGCGAATCCAAGCCAAGGGAAGAATGAGAAAGGAAAAGCGAAAGTCTCAGATCAGAGAGGAGAACAAAAGGATGGTAGAGGAAATAATTTTCCTGGGAAGTGCTACAAGTGTGGTGAAGAAGGGCATCCATTCTACAAATGTCCTGAAAGAGAGGCTAGGAAGAATGAAAGGAGAGTCAATCTAACTCAAGAAGAGGAATAGACCAAAGATAAAGAAGAAAATGTTGTTTTAGAACCTTATACAAAGGGTGATTTTCTCATGGTGAGAAAAGGAGCAGACATACAACAACAAAAGAAATCAGAGGTATCAATTTTCTGAACCAATTGCCAAAGTTAAGGTAAGATTTGCAAGATGATAGTTGATTCTGGTTCTTTTGATAATTTTGTGTCTTATGAGATGGTGAATAAACTAAATTTGCACATATTTCCAATTGATAGACCATGTAGAGCATCATGGGTTAGTAATGATCAAAACATTGTCATAAAGGAACAAGCATATGTTGATTTCTCTATTGGGATGTCTAATGATAGGGTCTTGTGTGATGTGGTCCCTATGACTTGTTGTCATGTCATTTTGGGAAGACCATGGCAAGCCTCAAAACATACCATTCATTATGGATTGGAAAATGTTTATGTTGTGCACAAGGATGGAAAGACTTATACCCTCACACCCCTACCCAACCATGTTGCTGATGAAGGTAGGAACATCATTGTGTTTGGTTCTAAGACTTATGTTGATTTGTAGAGGAAAGAAGCACATGGATCTGTAGCATCAGATCATAAGACAAGGACCACTTTGTTGGTCGTGAAATCAGAAGTTTGTGACAATCACAATGCAATGACTGTTAAGAAGAAAACAAAGCAGAACAAAGGAGTTATGGTGGGGAATATGTGGTGTCCTATGGTATCACCAAGGAAGGGTGATAGTGCCATTACCATTGAGAATAATGGAAGGGGTCTAATTGATCCTAAGATGAAGATGAAGGGGCAGTTTGTGCAGTCATAAGTTGACTATCCTCAATCAGCAATAAACAAGGTTGCCTTGGGTGGTGACAAGAACAAGGATTTTTCTTTTGTTTCTAATTCTTTGAATGTAGGTACTACTCATATGAAGGGTTCTAGGTTGCAGATGAAGAGTTGCAAACATCCATCTAGGAGAATGGGTGGCAAAAAGACATCTTTCCTTCACTCTTGGGACAAGAGTCATTTTGGAGGTGGGGTGTATAGTGCAGGAGAACCTCTCCAAACACCTAAGTCCACCTTGGAACCAAATGGAGGCAGTGGATCTAAAGAATTCCTAAAATTAAATTGGGATATATTGAAGCCAATAATGGCAATATGTAATAAAAATTTAATTTAAATGTTATAAATCCTAGAAGTCCTGGCAAAGGACTTAGGACCAAAACAATGTAAGGGTGGCCAATAGTGCCAAATGGGATCTAAGGTTGTTTAGGGGAGTCAATTAGGTCCTAGAAGAAATAATAAATTGCTTGGGATAGAATTTAATAGGTTTTTAATAGTAATATGCAATAAAATGTAAGTTGGAAATTCAAATATTTGAATTCCAACAATTATGAGCATTTAGGAGGGAAAATGGCATTTTAGTGTTTTTAGACTTAACTAAGCCTTCCAACCAACCTAGATTGGTTGGTGAAGTTGGTAGGGAGTTTATTTAATGCTTGGAAAGGTCTATGTATGGATTCATGAAGAGAAGTACAGACTATTACTCAGAATTTCAATAAAATCCAGAATTTTCACAACCTTCTTGCATGTTTTGA
The DNA here is from genome assembly GCA_018584345.1 of Thuja plicata. Classification (NCBI taxonomy): domain Eukaryota; kingdom Viridiplantae; phylum Streptophyta; class Pinopsida; order Cupressales; family Cupressaceae; genus Thuja; species Thuja plicata. The sequence continues at coordinate 3,169,358 of MU225749.1, forward strand.
CTTCTAATTCGTTCCATTGGTTTTTTTGGTTCTTGGAGGAAAATCTTATGGTTTTTAAGACATTTTTGAATGATATGAAAGTACCTTAGGTTTTGTTTCAATCAGTTATATTGACTTTCCTCTCTAAGGGGTTGTTTTCCTTAGTGATTTTGATATATTCTCTAATGTGAAAGCATCATTCCATGAATTTTAATGTTGTTTCTCATGGAATGATGCATATTTAACATGTAAAACATTGTACTAAAATTATATGTTGCATAAGAGTTGATTTGATGTGGTGATCACCAAGGATAGTGAAGAAAACTTGAGGAAATTGCTTGCTAGAGTGTAGCAGCAAGAGATTTGACTTAAGGAGGGCATATTTTTGTTTGGGGAAGAAAAATAATATGTCCAAGGCATGGTGAATCCTAAAGGAGAGGTTCTGTAAGTGAGCGGAAGGGTGAAAACTAGAAGGTCCTAGTTTTTGGAGCAATTTGGTGAGGGCATGTTAGAAACCCCATAGGGAAACATTCTATTGCCAAACCAATTTGATAATCCTTAGTTTTAGACCATTTATAGACTCTGTGAAAAGTGGCATGTCAGGGAAGCAGATAGAAATGGTACTTCCTTTGTAAATGCACCCAAATTAGCCCTCTTGTAGACAATGAATAGTCAGTTTTTGGGATAGTTGGTCCAAAGTACCAATACCAAGTCTTTTGATATGTTGTGTATAAGGATAATGGGTGTCTGAATATGTAATTTATTTGGGAAAGGTATTGGGAAAACAAAAAGTTATGTGGGAAAAACTCGCTGGTTAAGGCTACAAGGATATAGAGCCTAGAGTGTGGATTGGGGGTAAGATCTTGGAGTAGGACTTCAAGAACCACTTGAACATTTTTGGAGTCTTATTTTAATCCATCTTGAATCCCTATAATAGTAAGGGAGTTGGAAGAGATCAGAGTGATAGGTTAGTGGCATATTGGCACTTGGGGTCACTTGGGTAAGGAACACCATTGAAGAAACCAAGAACAACTTATTTATGAAATAACCCCAATCTAACCTACCATAGTGCATCAAATAAAAAGGGAGAAATTTAAAGGGATCAAACCATTTTACAAATTGAATTAAAAAATAAATAGTTCAAGTACCATGAGATATAGTACTAATTGAAAAAATAGGAGCAACAATAAAACAAAGGAACTATGCCCACACAACCAAAATAAGAACCTAATTGGGACCTCTTTGGACTATAGAATCTAGTTCTCTTGGCCATGCTCTCTTAAATAGTTTTTCTCTTTCCTTTTTGTAGAGTATTTTATAACACATAAATGCAAGTTGCTAGCTCTTTATGACATGCTCATTGAATTTGATAATTTAGGTCAAGTTATCATTGAAATCCTCTTGGTTCTTCTACAATGTGCATAATTCTAACTCTAATTTATTTCAAATTGTTAAGGTGTCAAAAATATTATTTACTTCTTACCAAAATAATTCATCCACATGGGTTTTGGGTTATTCCTTGAACTGTTTAACAATATTCATCTCTAAATCCTGCAGTCTTAACCTTGTGTTTTGGAGTTGGGACAAGGAAGACTTCATAACATTGTTGTGGACATCATTTTTTTTTTAAATTTTGACAATGAAATCTTTTGTATTTTTCCAATTGGACCATATATTTTTGGTCAAATGGGTGTTAAGGAGGAACCCTAGAGTTTTCTAGATCAATCAAATCATATTCTAGCTTACTAGGTTGTAGGGTGGAATTAGCCCTATTTTGATTGTATCTTGGGTTCTTGGTCACAAGATTAGTAATGGGACGGCTAGGGCTAGGAGGGGGACTTAAAAGGTGCCTTCCTCCAATATGGATTTCACATTACCAGCTTGAAATGGTTTGTGACCAAGGGATAGGGGATTAGTAAACCTAAGGTTGTAAGCAATTTTGTAGGGGTAAAAGGATTTTGATCTCTAGATTGGAGTTGGGTTTTACAATGAACACAACCTTGGAGTGTTGTGGAGGGTGGGTCACAATGACATCACCCATAGGTGCAAGGGGCAAGAGTGATCCAAAATTCTTCTTTTCTTTATGTTGGACAAGAGCAAGGTTGACAATCCTCAAGATGAATGATGACACAGGAACTTTAGCTAGCTCATACATCTAGATGCAATAAATTATTCCATGTTTTAGGGGAAGATGAGAGTGACCCAAATCACATTTAAAATAAATTCCTCCAAAGAGCATAAAAAATAAAATGGAAACTCATTTTCTTGTTATGTCCTAAGAGATTTAGTATAGGCTAATGATAAAAGTAAATTTTTTTGTACCTTCATTCAAGCATGAAATACCTCATTGACAATTCAACTACCTCATACCATAACATGGGATAGTGCTCTTTTTTGAACCCATTTTAAAATTTGGATACCTTCTATCCCCTCTCATAAAATGCATGCATATGATTTAAGTTTTTGATACATTCATGAAAGTTTTTGATACATTCATGAAACTCTAATCATTTGATGCTAAACTTCAATTCCAAATAAATAAGTTCCTTCATTACCTTGAACAAGATAACCCACATTTATACCACTATGTTCTTCCAAGAAATAACAAACGTGCGGGATAAAATAAGGTCAAACCCACTAAAAAATTCAAGGAAAGAGGTTTGGCCACCCCTCTTGAGGATGTTATAGATATTGGTGTTATGAACCTTCTCATAAGAAGAAGATTTACTCCTTAAAAAGTCACCTCCCATGACTTGATACCCTCTAGCCAACCCACACATTTTAAAAATTTGAGTCTTATTTTTCTTAGCCACTTGATAAATTCCAAGGTTATTTAAATGAGATATTTGAAGTTTCTACTTTAAATTTGTAACTAACATAGTTTTCTCATTCTCTATGGAGTGATTTGTGTTTAAATGGTCAATAAGATAGGTCAATCATTACCTCTCCTTGCATTGAGTTGAGAAAAAACAGAGAGTGAAAACAATGGATTAACTAATTTTATTGGGTTCATAATCAAAGTGGTCAGTGGTGTTAGATATTAGGATAAAAAATTATTCCCTTCTTTAGACACATGCACAATATTAATACTTTGGAAATACTTCATTGAATTCCTTGGCAACTATAATATTGTAACTTGCACCCCTTGCAATTCCACCTCACATGGTGCCTTCACTTTATTCAAATCAAAGTCTACATCTGAGCCTCTACTCCATCCAATTACCTTATTACCATTTTTGTCTAAATGTTTGATCATGTGGATTGTTTTGGTTTAGGACACATGCATGTCGTAAAGATGTCTATGCGATGTGAACTCATTCCATAAATGCACAGTCTGAAGGTGGCCATTGGAGTATTATAATTGATGTCTCTAGCAATGTAAAACCTTCTACAATAGGCTAGAGATGTTGGGATTCCTCCAAGTTTGTTAAAACCTCCCTTTTAGCCTATTTTGGGTATTTTTTTATCATTGGGACAACTTCTTGGTCATTTTCACAACTCCTTGCTTGCTCTCACAACTTCTTGGACAACTTCATGGTCACTCACTCACAACTCCATGCTTCAGCTCATTCATCTTCATTGCACACTTCCCATCAACTTACTCTTACTTTCCTTCCAATGAGCTCCAACTTAGTGGAATTGAAGGGGGTCTCCTCAATCTTACATGCACTTGTTTCCATAGATTTCAAAGTGGCACATCAATAGTGTATTTTTTTTTTCATTTTATATATTATCATGGTTATCAAATATCTATCTATCTTGGTTGTCCATGGAGGTAGACAGAGAAAAATGTTGTTTTGACTTTGGTAGGTTTTGTCTTTCATGATTTACCATCCAATTTTAGTTTTTAGTGCCTTATTCATCCTTCATTTTATTAAGCTCCTTGCTACTAAATGGAATCTTTTCTTTTCGTCCCTCCTTGACCACAATTCTTTCTTTAATTTGTTCCCCCTTTATCATCTATAATTAGGGGATTTTTAACAATGAAATCATGTGATTCAGGATGTTTTGAAGAGAGATTTTGATAATTTAGCTTTTATCTTGATTCAAGAGATAACCTTTTCCTAATTTGCAAGAGTTTTTTTAATTCTTTCAATTATGTTTTTGTTAAATGTCATGATTTTCCCAATCTTAGTGGCATTCCTAGGTAGGTTGCAGGGACAAAACTAATGTTGTAGCCTTAGGTATCAAAATTTTGGTTTTGAAGAGATTGATTGGTATTGAAGAAGAATAGCTCACTTTTTTCATGTTGAATTTCTATCTTAAGGTTACATGATCTGAATTATGAAATCAGATTACAATACCTGGTGTGATACCTGTGATATTGCTAAGCTCAATATAAAAACCAGAAAATTAACAATAGAATTGCAAGCCAAAAAGTGATCCATTCTAATCAAAATTGGAGTTTATACAAAACTGATGGATTCCAAGGGTCACTAGAACCTCTTGGAAATGAAATGAAGAGTCCTCATAATGTTTATTACAAATAAACTTTTAAAAACTTCCAAAAATATTTTAAAAACTATATATAAAAATAGTCTCACTTGGAGAAGGCATAACTTTCTAGTCCTAGCTCTGAGTTGCGAACCATTTACTCCATTGGAAAGTTATTCAATAAATCTCAAACAAAAATTATGAGGTCACACGAACTTGATCACTCCTTGAGGAAGATAGGCCCCAAAATGCCCCAAAGACCTTAAAAAATGTAGTTTACTGAAACATAGAAAATATCAAAAAATTGGATTCAGTATTTTCCCAATTCCATCCTAGACTATGCTCTGATCACTCCTCCCCCCTTAAGAGGCAATGGGCCCCATTGCACTAATCTACTGCAACAAATGAGGAAATTGTTCTTCAATTTTTTCCTTAGTTAACCACTTGCCTTGATGAGAATGTTGACCAGCTCGAACCACCCAATAAAGAGGAATGTTCTAATTTCTCAAAGTCTTTAAAATGAATTCAGTAACATGGTCACACCAGAATGTTATGTCCAACAAAGTAGGAAAATAGGGTCTCAACAATTCCACATTGAAAATTGGATGTAGTCCCAAAAAGGCACTATAACATTTGGGGTCAAATTTCGATGCCAATTTGTGACGGTGCTACCATTTGTGTGTGATTTTTGTATTTTTTTTTCAAGTGCCCCCGACGTTGTCGCAATAGCGATGATACCATCATAATTGTGACACCCTCTTGATTATAAACAAAAAAAAATGAAAAAGAAAGGCTCATTTGTGATCGAGCTGTGCATGCGAGCGGAAGGAAACTATACCATTCTGCACGCGAAGAGGGTTCTTGTTGTATTGAATCCAGCTACCTCTAGGCCGGTTTGCAATTCATTCAGCTTGTTTCCTTCATGTTCCATTCTGTGTGTGAAGAGGGCTCTTGTTGTATTGAATCCAGCTACCTCCGGGCCAGTTTGCAATTCATTCAGTTGTTTTCCTTCATGTTTAGGGTATAGCCATCGCATACTCATCAACAAGCTGCCACCGCGTACTCACTATTTGAGGTATGTCTTATATGTCTTGTATACGCCATAATGAGAACATACACCGTAATCTGCAGAAACCCTAGCATAAAGAAAGTGATGCTTTGTCACGGGCAGTATGTTGCTGTTGTCTCACTGAAGCTTTGACCCTATGTATTGAAGGTCAGATGCCAATGAATTTTGCAATGGTTGGTGTCTTTTTAAATGCCTCATTGAGGGATTGAACAAACTGTCTGGAACCTGGACATTCACGATCTTATTATCAATTTCAATATATGTCTTGTATTTTAGCCTTTGGTTAAGAGCATATTACATGACTAGAGGCGTATACCCTAAGATGGCCTGACTAATATTAGTCAATATGAGAACATACGCCGTAATGAGAACATACACCGTAATCTACAGAAACCCTAGCATAAAGAAAGTGATGCTTTGTCACGAGCAGTATGCCACTGTTGTCTAGTAGGGAGGAAGTTTTAGGTGTCATAAATCTTATAGCCTTGAGAAATATGTCTGATACTTGCACCAGAGGTAAGTGTAAGGCCCCTATTCAAGCTACCCGATACAAGGATAAAAATGTGTCTATGTTATAATGTATTAAAAAATCTCTTTCTATGGTCTTTGTTATATGTGGGTTATTTATGGTTTGTAAGGGATAACTAACTATGTTCATTAACAAGTTTCCTTATCCTTTGAGGTTGTGCATAGACAATCACTGTTTCATTTCTTATTTACAAATCTATTATCATGCTCCTTACAAGTAGTTACTTTGTTACCCAATGGGAATACATCTTCTAATTAATTCATGTTTCCTTTAGGGTAGTTGTTATATTCGACCATGCTTTTATGATCTACTTGTACAAGTTAAAATGTATTTTATGTTTCCCTATAGCTGATAAACCATTTATGGATCACACGGGTATGCTGTCCCTCTTACCCCTGTGTATGCAATGTTAAGTGGATTCATTTATTGAGGAATAAACCATTTAATTTTGATGCATGGTAAGAGTCAGTTATTATCCACTTGTTAGAAGTCTTCTAGGTCTGATTCTAATCATTGCTGACATAAATTTAGTGTCATTCTTAGGGATCCATAGCATTGTGAGTATGGATGCTAGAGCCTTTTATCTAAATGTTTATTAATTAACTATATCCTATTGCAAAGACCTCAAGGAACACCCCCTT
>MU225749.1:3193508-3213918 GCA_018584345.1 Thuja plicata
ACAATGAACTCCTCGTCAACACGAGCTGAGAGTTTTGAAGGTATGGTATCGACTGAAACCCCTAACAAATCTGTGTCTGTTATGACCGGGGCCCTACATTCAAGATTCTTCACGTTGCCAAAGAAATTCATGATAGACTTCATGTTTGCCTAAGAATATGAAAGTCTACCAGCTCACTGCTTGAACTAATGAATTTTAAGGAATAACCAGAAATGAGAGGTAGAGCTTGAAAAAGCTACCTGTATGTTTTGAACTTCGACTAGACCACCCTTCTAGCGCCAAAACCCCACAATGTACAATAGGGAAAAATGACTTACCCAGATTCTGTTTTTAGTTGCCGTTTGAAGCGCGAAATATACTCCATTATGCGGGTATTAATAGGGTTTTCAATACCAAGTGGTGATAAGCAATAAATGCTTTCAAATAAAATTAACTCTTCAGGATCTGCCACCTTTTCTGATCATCATCATTCAATCTCAAACCAAATATTTCCCACCCGTGCAATTGATTACCTTGTTTTCCGCGCACTGACCCATCCAATGAAATCATGCCACGTCAACCGGCACGTCTTGTCAGGACATCACATCATTATTGATCCCGCCGACAGTCCATTTGAACTACTTTGAACTACTTTGAACCGGGGTTCGAAGAGGTTCAAAGAGGTTCACCCTCTCTCAAGAGGAAAAAATGCCGTGCGCTTTCCTGCATAACACGTCGTTAGTGATAAAAGACTTTAGGCCGCTTTTGAACTCCTTTGAACTACTTTGAACTGGAGTTTGAAGAGGTTCAAAGTGATTCAAATGACTTGAAAGGATATGTTATCAGTTTAAAACAGACCAAACTGATACAAATGACGCCGAAAGCTTAGATTTGACAAACTCAAATGTGCGAAGGCTCTTGGGAGGACCAACAAGGTGGAAAAATGAACAGAGTGAAGCTTTGACCAATGAAGATACGAGAACTTGAAAAGTTCAAAATAAGGCGACTCTTATTCATCCAACAATAGGCAATGGGATGCCCATGTTGCACGAGTACCACACCAAAAGCATAATCAGATGCATCTATTTCTATCTCAAATGATTGTTGCACATCTAGGAGGACCAGTACTGGTGCTAAACATAATATTTTCTATAATTCCTCAAATGCTCATTGCTTTGCCTCTGTCCATTGAAATTTTTCTTGTGCTCCACCCCTTAGTGATTGATTAAGAGGTCATGATATATGTGAGAAACCAAACACAAATCTGCAATAGAAGTTGGCTAAGCCCAAGAAGCTATGAAGCTCTGTGAAATTTTTAGGAGATGGCCAATCGCTGATTATTTGAATCTTTGCCGGGTCAACATGAACGCCCTCAGTATCAATGATATACCCTAAGTATTGAATACTCTGCATACCAAAAGACCACTTCTCAATGTTGGCATAAAGTTGAAGACATTATTTTTCTATTAGTATACAAAAGGAAAACAATTTATGAACCTTTGGTAAACCTACACCGAAAGACAAACTATCAGAGATCACCAAATGTGTTAAGTTCAAGAGACACCCGACGAAAAACATCTCAAGAGAAATCAAAAGAGAAGAAATAGAGGAACCCGATAGAGCAAGGGAACCCAATAGATAGTTCAATCAAAGGAACACTGAAAGTCAGGCAAACATATTTCAGAACAAACCGAGCATCAGACACCGAAAGTCAGTTACATCCCAGAAAAAGTGGATCTGACTTCCACATCAGATAAAATACTCATATTCTATTTATAGACTTTTTTCTTTTTTTAAAACCATTACTTAAGGGACAAGCAACATTAATGTAATTGTTTTAATCAGTCTAACTAATTGAAAACATGTAGACTAGGAGATCAAGGTAAAGTTGTAAACCTGTGATCATAGAGTTAAGTTTGTTTTACGTGAAACTTAATTAGGTAAATCTATCTTATAAATAGATGTTGTAATCATTATAAATGTATGAGGAGAGGATAAATGTAGCCAATGAGCACATCTATGGATTAGATTGAGAGTTTCAAGAACCAGAACAACAAAAGATGAAATTGGTTATCAAGAACCGAGAACAAAGGCTATTGAGCAATAGAGGTATTATTCAATCACATTAGGTGATACATATATACATGTAATATTGAATGGATCTGTAATAAGAAATAGTAGATTGCATACACTCAGGTCAATGAGTAATTTTATTACATTCTAAAAAGTGAAGCAAAAGTAAAAATCCTTTCAAGGAAGGTGGATTTAACAATGCTATTGTAAATCTCTTAACCGAGTGCACACTAAACAGTGTTTCTAAAGCTCTTAATAGAGTAGAATTTAATAGGTCTCCACATGATACTCCTAATAGGGTAGATCATCAGAAGTGAGCCTTAACCGACCCCTTCCAATCTGCAGATAGTGAATATTTTGTGGGTTCCATCTCCATCGTAGTTTTTACCTTCTTACAGAGGTTTTCTGCGATATCATATCATGTGTTATGAGTCAATTAATTTCTATGAATGTTTACATGTTTGATTAAGTTAAAGAACTAATATGTCTTACACAAAGATGATATAGAACAAATGGTTGGACAAACAATTGATTACATAAAGGTTAAAGGATAAAAGAGATAAAAGTTTTAAAGGTACTGATTTACCCCTCCCCTCTTAGTACACACTTCCCATTATTTTCAACAATTGGTATCAGAGCCTAGAACTCTTAGTTGGAAAAGCTTAAAGACTTAAGAGAAAACATCATACAATGGAGAAGTACAGACTTGACAAAAGTATTGAAAATCAGAAGCTATAAATTTAGATCTTCTATGAGTATTATAAAGAAGCTAGAATCAATATGAGACAACTATTAGATGAAAGAAAGATTATGGCATCTCCTTGTAATGAGACAGATTACCAAGAGGAAGAGATACCATATCTATTTGAGTCTTCAGGATCTACTACAAGAAAAACATCATATTCATCAAAAGAAAGCATCACAAGCTTGAATGACATCAATCAACATCTAGCTGAACAAGTGAAATATCTGCAAATCGATCAAGAGACACAGATGGTAAGAATAATTGATGTCATGAACAATGCTAGATAAGCTGAGAAAGAGAGAACACTAGCTATTGATGATGGAAGAAAGATTACTGAAAAGCTACAAGAAAAAGAGTCTAAAATACAAAGACTTGCAAAACATCATCATGAGACTACAAATCAAATTATTCTTATGAGTCGAGGCAAACAGAATGAATGTTGAACTCATTGAAAGAATAGAAGCTATCGGTGAGCTAAGGGAATAAAATGAAAAGCTGAAACAAGAATTCAGAATTTAGCAGCAGCATAAAGAGATAATCAAAAGAGCTGAAGAAAGAAATAAAAGAATGGATGATTTTCTTGATGGACAAAGGAGAGCCAACAACAACACTGGACTAGGTTATATCAAGAATGGAGAATCACCTAAACAAGCTAATCAAAAGAAAGTCTATACAAATCCAAGACAAGGAAAGCTGACATGCAATCACTGTGGAAAGCAATGCCACACAAAAAATTTATGCAAGAGAAAAATGAAAGGTATTCCTAAATCTACATCTTCGTTCATAGGAATTTGTTATAAAGGTAACAAGAAAGGACATAAAGTATATGAATATAAGTCTGAGATGAAACAACCAAAGAAGGAAACCTACATGGACAAATACTTTCCTGCTTGCAAAATGCATGGGAACACTACTCTTGAATGCTGGAAGAAGAAAAAGAAAGCATGGAAGCCTAAAGGTCAAGGATCTGCCTATCAACCGAAAAGAGTTGGTAACCATTATGTATGGGGTTACAATACCTAGAAAAACTATACAGCATGTGGAATATTTGGTCACATTGCTACAAATTTTATGAGACAATGGTCAAGAAAACCTAGAGGATAGACTAACCTCAAAATGGCATGTTTACACTATCATAAAGTTGATCATCTCAAGAAGGACTGCAGAGACCGAATGACAGAGACCAACACCTTTTCCAATGGAAACACCATTGAAGACATCAGGAAGATGAGAAATAAAATGTGGAGAAAATCTACAAACAATGATGAAGCTGGACCAAGCAATGCAATTGGTGACACCCTATCTAATGGATCTGGTGACATCACCACCCCACCTAAGAAGAACAAGTAAGTATGGAACTACATTACACCAAGTTATATTTTGCATCAATTCCAATCATACATAGTTGAAATGCCAAATTAGCATGATTATAGATGCACTATGGCATTACTTGTTAAATTTTGTGAAAACTATTTCATCGGTTAATACATACTGAAATACATCGGTATACATTCAAAGCTAAATTGTCTGCATTTACCGAGAATCATTGGTTAACATGTAAAAGATAAAGTTGCTAGTGTAAACTGAGATCCGTCGATAATAATATGAGCTGACAAAGTTGTCTTCACTACACCGAAACCCATCGGTAAAAGTAACAAGTTAGATGACTTCCCCGAAGCATCGCGTGGTCACCAAGAGGGAAGTTAGTGTATCAACCGATGACTCTATCTTCACACACCAAGGAGTAGTTGAGCATTAATGACTAAAATTAGGTCAAAGTCTATAAATAGACAATGGAAGGGTTTCATTTCTCACCTACAATTTGAGCGAAGCGACCAGAGCAAAAATAAAGCTAGAAGCGACAGCATTGCAGAGAAACTCCAACCTGTTACAAAGCACTCCAAGTAGATCAGTTACAACTACAAAGGTTCAAGTAAGTACCAAGCATAATCGAGAACTCTATTTATCTTTTATGAAAATCCCTAATTTCATAAATAATGGTCACGACTTCAAGAACCGCTAAGCTGAAGAGCATCAAGAAGGATAAGATCAATCTTGTCAAGAACTCTACCTATGTGGAACCACATAACAAGATATGCCCAGAGGTTGCATCACAACCTGACAATGCTAGATCATTCTCATGAATACCAGCTAGGGTTTTGCTCATCGAAGACGTGCGAGCATACATACACTGCAAGATTGCAGAAATTGGCAACCTGGAGGTTGAACAAGATTTCAAGAAGCTATGCAAAGATGATGGAACTATTAAAGATGAGCACAAGAACATCGAAGTGAAAGGGCTCACAAATGCCCTATGGTTCCCGAAGGTATTTAAGACCTAGTGGATTTAGTTAGTATTGAATAGGATACACAATCATAAGCTATGGTTGGATGCGCCTAAAATGATAACCTGAGATGTTATTCATGCAATTAGCAGTTATCCTATAAAGGTAAAGGCATTAAAGCACATGCCCAAGGCTGAAATTGAGAAGAATATAGGAGCTACATGGGATGGAAGAGGACTAAGAGTATCCACCATCACCGATGATGAAATGAAATTTGGAGCATGTGTCTTAGGCTACAAGGTCTTTCAAGCTAGCAGGATGAACATCACAGCATCCGGAGTAGTGGATACAACATATAAGATTGTAAAGAAAGGAAATCAATTAGATATATCAGAACCTCCACTCAAGTAGCTAGAAGAGAAGCTAAAGAAAATCAAGAATGCGAAATCAAATTCATGTAAGTTTGGTTCACTTATCATGTGCATATTATTTTACTTCCAAGAATCTTTTCCATCAATAGGAGATGTAAAATGGGATACAACAAGACCAGTCACCATACATATCAATGAGTTTATAAAATCACTGGGAGACAATTTGGAGTCAGTTATGGATGAGTACTTTACTGGATTCAAGGAGAGAATGCAGAAAAGAGTAGGGATCCTCGAGAAAATTCAACAATGATATTTATTTCATGGTAGACACAGATTTCACATACATCAATCCTATTGTACCAAGGACAACATGGCTACAACCACTTTAATATGAAGTGAACATAGATCAAGCATCCAATGCAATTAGTTCATTAATAAGTGAGCCTTTAGAAAAAACATAACCCAAGTTTGGTACTTATGAAGAAGCCAAAGATAGAATCAAAACTGGCTTGGTTGTAAAGAAGATAGACAGGAAGAAGGATAAAATGGTCAAGAACTTGAAGAAAAGGTTGTCGATTACAGAAGAAGAAACTGAACAGACAGAAGAAACCGAGGGATAGTCACCTGTTGGTAAAGATGAACAGGAAAGTGACTCTAAGTCTACAGATTCAGATACTCCATTACCTACACTAGCTAAGAAGACTAGAACCACAGCTGCTACAAGGACAAGAAGTCAAACAACTAAGGACACAAGTCCTTCACCATTGAAGAAAAGGTCAAGTAAGGACCTATAAGAGGAAAACTGAAACATAGAAAAGAGGGCCAAAAAAAGGAAGAAAGATCATTAGAACTAAGGAGGACATTGAGGACACAGAACATGATGAAGGTGTTCAAGAGGAAAAGAACAAGATACCTGAAACAATTGATGAAGTGCGTGCCTCAATTATCAAAAAAGGTTTAGTAAATACTAAGAAGGTCAAGAAATGGTTAACATTGGATCTCTTGGATCAAAATAAGATTGAGGAGGAAATCATCAAGATGATGTGCATATTCAAATACCTCCCAATACAACTAGCAGAGAGTATGCCCAAATAACTTCAAGATAGGATTTCAGAAAGATGGACATTTGCCTTGCACTCATAGAAAGAAATCAAGGAAAGAGCCCTAGTATCAGTCGTGAATCCTGAATCAAAAATGGAGGAGATCAAAGAAATGATGAAGGTTCATTCCAAAAGGTTATCACCAAAGATGAGAGCCTACCAAGTGCTTCAAGGACATCTAATGGACCTAGATAGAAAGAGTAAAGCCGAATGGAGAAAAATACTTGATATTCCTGAAAAGGATACAAGTCCTGAGCCACAGAGAGATCTTACCAAGAATCAAGAGTCCAAGGATGATAAGGCTAATGAGAGCACCGAACCAATTATCATCACTGATGTAGAATTGGACAAAGAGGAAATGGACACCATAGGAAACAAGGATATGGATGTTGCAGATGAGAAATGGCTAGACACTACTATGAACAACACTGTGGAAAATACAATCATTGATATCACCGATGATCCTGCAAATGAAATTCAAAAAGATGAAGATGTCATTGTTGCCAAGGACCAAACCGAGGAACATGACACTACAATTGATGCTGCACAGGTGAACATATCGGGAAACATGCCAATATTGATGGAAGCCATCAATATACTCTAGGAAAAGGAGAAATCACCTACCAAAGATGAGAGCATACCCAAAGACAAGGGTGATGCAGAACAAATGGATGCATCAGAAGAAAAAAAAGACACATCTGAAGAACCAAAAGATACTACTGATGAACAAAAAGACAAATCTATTGATTAGAAAATTGAAGAAGAGCAGCAAACAAAAGATGGAGAGAAGAAAGAGAAAAGTGAAGAAGAAAAGAAACATGATACACAAGATAATACAGAAGAAAAATTTGCAGATACACCCAAGGTTAATGAGGAGACATCTTCACCTAACTGATAGGTTGACACCAAGCCAAAGGAAAAATAAAATACATCTATCAAGCCTTCACTGAGCACTTCAGAGAAGACAAATGAACTAGCACTAGTAGTTCACACATCTGCATCCACACAAATCTCAAAGAAGAAGAATAAAAAGAATAAGAATCTAGTTACTTTGGATGAAATTATTGAGATTCTAGTATGTGATCCTAGAACATTGGATCCAACTGAACTAACAAAGTATGCAAGATTTTGTGAGAGAAAAGCTATCCAAGATAAGCTTAGGAAGGCAAAAAAAGAAATAAAGGTACTCGAAACTACAAAAGACATACTGCAAAAGATAGTACATGACACTAACATTGATCAAGATACTTCTATACTTGATCAATTGCCTATTCTCATAGAAGCTATCACATCTTAGAATGTAGATGCTTAAAAGGAAATTGAAGAACGAGCAGAGCAAAAATTCCAATTTAAACTAGCAGAGAAAATTAGCCAAGAAGTGGCAGAGAACAAGGTGAAGTTGTCTAAACTTGTAAGTACATTGGACCCCATTATTTTAGAAGCTATAACCTTAATCCAAAATTTATGCACTTTAGATCAACTCACTAAGGAGTATAGTGAGAAGATAGCACAAATCGATGTTGATCTACAAGCAAGTGCACAAGGTCTCACTAACAGTGAAGATGCAATCATATTGCACTATGAATAGCTAAAGAAAGAAAGAAAGATGAGATAGGGAATTCAAAATGTAGAATCAAAATTTAGAGATGAGGTAACCGAGCTCCAAGATCTAATCTTACCCAATCTCACATTACTGCAACAACACATGACACTGACAAGAGCACTGGTTGCCACCCCGGAAATGTCTGTCCTAGACAAAATTTATGATATGCATGCCAGAATTGCATTAGAGCACATGGGTCTAGAACACCTTAAAGAGAAATGGGAACAAATGATGGAAGAAATGACAAACTCTCATTCCCACATTCTGGACAATCTGTCAGGTAGACATTTTTGCCAAAATTTTGACAACTTGTAAGTTGTACATCTTTGTCCTTAATATCAAAAAAGGGGGAAATGATATGTTCATATATGGACATAATAAGGTGAAAAGAATAAATAAAGAAAGACAAGTATAAGTATACATGTACATATAAACTATAATGCATATAGTTAGGGGGAGTCATATATTGACAAGATATATACATGGTGTACATACTAAACATTTTAGTATTCATGCACATATCAGTTTTTGATACTAATGTCAAAGGGGGAGATTGAAGACATTATTTTTCCATTAGTATACAAAAGGAAAATATTTTCTGAACCTTCAGTAAACCTACACCAAAAGACCAACTATCAGAGATCACCAAATGTGTTAAGTTCAAGAGACACCCGACGAGACAAATCTCAAGCAAAAATGAAAGAGAAGAAACAGAGGAACCTGACAAAGAAAGGGAACCTGAAACACAGTTCAATCAAAGGAACACTGAAAGTTAGGCAAACAGATTTTATAACAAACTAAGCATCAGACACCGAAAGTCAGTTACATCCCAAAAAAAGTGGATCTGACTTCCACGTTAGATAAAACACTCACATTCAATTTATAGAGTTTTGTTTTATTTTAATACCATTACTTAAGGGATAAACAACATTATTGTAATTGTTTTAATCAGTCTAACTAATTGAAAACATGCAGACTACGAGATCAAGGTAAAGTTGTAAACCTGTGATCATAGAGTTAAGTTTATTTTACATGAAACTTAATTAGGTCAATCTATCTTATAAATAGATGTTGTAATCATTATAAATGTATGAGGAGAGGATGAATGTAGCCAACGAGCACATCTATGGATCAGACTAAGAGTTTCAAGAACTAGAACAACAAAAGATGAAATTGGTTATCAAGAATGAAGAACAAAGGCTACCGAGCAACATATGTATTATTCAATCACATTAGGTGATACATATATACATGTATTCTTGAATGGATCTGTAATAAAAAATAGTAGATTGCATACACTCAGGTCAATGAGTAATTTGCTGACATTCTAACAAGTGAAGAAAAAGTAAAAATCTTTTCAAGGAAGGTGGATTGAACAATCCTATTGTAAATCTCTTAATCAAGTGCACACTAAACAATGTTACTAAAGATCTTAACAGAGTAGAATTTAATAGGTCTCCACATGATACTCCTAATAGGGTAGATCATCATAAGTGATCAAATTGTAAGCCTTAATCGACCCCTTCCAATCTGCAAATAGTGAAGGTTTTGTGGGTGCCATTGTTAGTAATAACTGAGAGGGGGGGGGGTGAATCAATAGACTAAAAAATATTCTAATTAATCAACCCAAAACTTAGTACCACAATATAAAGCCTCTAGTTATATTCAGTCCTACAAGATGTATGTCTTCAAATATACTTATCAAATAACTACTGCTCAGAGTGCTCCATTAAACCTTATTCTTTGTGTTTATTGAATAGCAGTCTTTCAATTTACCGAATGACAGTAAATAGCTTAGTGTATACCGATCAATCCAGATTAGTTATGTGAAATGCAAAACACTAAATTAATCAATCATAAACACATTGACACATAGATTTTTAATGTGGAAACCCTGTTAAGGGAAAAACCACTTGAAACCGGTAAGCCAAAATTTTCACTCTTATAAAGTGAGCTCGGTGAAGAAACAACCCTGTTAAAGGTTACAAACACACTGTTAGGTGTGACCTTGTTAGAGGATTTAAAATATTAGTTTGTCACTTGATATCGGAAATCTCTATGCTATCTTCTACGACCAAACCCTGGTTTGTCAAATGGTATCTGGCATCTCATGCTATCTTCATGATCAAACTTTTTGATACTCCTTGGGATGTATCTCAATGTAGAAAGGATCTTTAAATCCTACTCGGTTAAGAGACTTTTTGAATCAATGGTTAAAATGAAACAATATGATCTATTCACATATACAACTTATACTTATAGATTTTCAGATCTATTGTAAGCTCATTAAATCATTCTGATCAATATATCTTTTCAATACCTTGGCTCCACTTTTGTTTCTTCTCTATGATGCCATGCTCTATTGCTCGGTGTCCATAGAAATCTCTAGCTCTTTCCTCAGATTTATTGATTAGGACTGTATGATGTTGTTCTTCATCAGTTTCTCTTCAGCATCCTCTTTTTCATTCACTCCCCTTAATTCGTAATGAATTAAGTTGTCTCTTTATAGACATGATATCACCATTTCTAGGTTCTTGATTTTCTTGATCTTGGTGTGATACACAATCTTAGCCAATCCTGATTTAAAGAATAAATCCTATTTTATCTCATAGAAATCTTCTTGCCAACTGGACAAAACAACTTTAAATTCTTTACTTATCTATGGCTTTATCTTATCGTTGAAAACAATGATAACTACCAGTTAATTCTATATTTAGCTCTACCAGCTAGATATTTTGTCATTTCTAACCTCCAGTTAACTTTTCTATTTTAACTCTTTGATAGATTTTGTCAACACTCCAGTTCTCCTCGGGCTTCTCCGTTGGGTTTGTTTGTCCATTGGGGTTTTCTGTCCTTCAAACTTCACTGCAAAGTTTTTCTCGTCGATTAACACTATAATTCTGGCTGTTGATAATGCTTGTGATTCTGCTCTTTGGTAATGCTCATTAGTTTCTTTGGTCAGGCATCACTGTGACATAAATTTTGGTGATCTATTTCTGTCAGGTTCCACTAGCCATTGGTGTTTGAAGTCACTCAGTGAATTCTTGCCTTTTATGCATTACTAAAAGCATAATATTTTTCTCTCTAATTCTCTGAAGTCTTTGACACTTTTATTAGAACCAATTAGATTATATCAAGTTGGCATCAATGGAAATAAAACCCATCAACAAATTTAATGTCTTGCATTATCTTTTTGCATTTCGGTGATCAAATTAACATCTTCAAACATTCAATCAGTTACATGTCATCAATCTCTCCCTTTGGCATTGATGAGAACACACTACATTATCATACTAAACTATTACTAATACATTATGAAATATAACAGTTTCATAAATCTTTCCTATTGTAACTATTACAAATGTCTAGTTCTCGGTAAGCTCATATAGCTTAGATTTGTTTCTTACAGAGTGGGTTTCTTCAATCTTCAATCCCTTTAGTGGATAGATGTAGCAGCTTCTGTCTTTATTTTGATATGTGCTCTGCCTTGACTATTCCTCTTCTTGATAATCTATTTTTCCTTTGACATCAATCTCTTCCTTTTTATGAACTCTCTCCCTTTGTTATTTCTCTCCCTTAGATGGATATTTCATATGTAATCAATCTCTCCCTTTGAAAATTGATTAAATCTTCCTTTTGATTCTTAGGAACTTCTCTTCATGGATAATGATATAATCTTTTCTGATCAATGAGATCATCTCTCCCTTATGGTTCCTGATATCTCTCCCTTATGATAATGAGATAATCTCTCCCTTTGACAACAATGCCAAACAATTCTCTTCTATATCATCTTCCATCCCTTTATATAATATATTCCTTGAATTTCCCTATCCATCAGCAATACATTGTCTCTGGTGTTCAGTGCAGATTTGTACCTTGCTGTGTACAGATGTATCTATTGTTGTTCATCTCAGTGCTTGCATCAACATGAATGATCTTCTGATTGTTTGTAGGCTGATTTAGCCTCCTAGTCAGCTTACTGACCAATAGACAAGGGTTGTACCCCTAGTCTCTGTCTCAAGTACTCAAATGTATCTTTCGGTAATGGCTTGGTGAATATATCAGCTAACTATTCCTTTGATTGAACATATTCTAGTATCATATCCTTTTCTTGTACTTGTTCTCTTAGATAGTGATACTTGATAGAAATATGCTTAGTTTTAGCATGCATGACTGGATTCTTAGAAATGTTAATTGCACTGGTATTATCACAATAGATAATCATTGGTTCAAGAATCTTCATATTCATACCTTCCAGCAACTGTTTGATCTAGGCAATATTGGAGTAATTTGCAGTAGAAACCACATATTCTGCTTCTGCAGTAGACTGAGAGATGCATCCTTGCTTTTTGCTAATCCATGTGACAAGTCTATCACCCATGAAGAATGCTCCTCCAGTTGTGCTCTTTTGGTCATTAATGTTTCTAGCCTAATCAGCATCTGTATAGACTTGTAGCTCAAATTTTCCTTCTCTTTATACCATAATCCATAGTCCTCAGTGTTCTTTAGATATCTCAGAATCCTCTTGACAATAGTCATATGTGATTCTTTGGGATTAGCAGAGAATCTTGCAACTATTCCAACTGTATGTGCTATATCTGGTTTGGTATGAAAAACATACATTAGTTTTCCAATCATTGATCTATACAAGGTCTGATTTACCTCATTTGATTTGTCTTCTTTTGTCAGCTTACATTTGGTATCCATAGGTGTTCCAACGGGTTCGGAATATTCCATCTTGAATATATTCAACACTTCCTTGATGTGTTTATACTAAGTGATATATATGTTTGCATCTTGTTGAAGAATATCTAGACCAAGAAAGAATTTGATCTCTCCAAACATAGGCATTTCAAATTCTTTGCTCATTTCATTAGTAAATTATTTGCATAACATTTAATTTCCCTCAACAATGATATCATCAACAAAAAATTCAGCAATCAAAATATTACCATCAGTATCTTATTTTAAATACAGATTGCTATTTTCACTTGTTCTTAAAAAATCAATTCTAATGAGATAGGAGTGAAGTCTTTCATACTAGGATCTAGGTGCTTGTTTCAATCCATACAAAGCTTTATGTAGTCTACATACCATGTTTCTCTTGTTTGGAAAAACAAACCCTTATGGTTGCTCAATGTATACCTCTTCTTCTAGTATTCCATTTAGGAATGCAAATTTGACATCCATCTAGTATACCTTGAATCCTTTGAATGCAGCGTAAGAAAGCAAGATTCTAACTCCTAGTCTAGCAATGGGTGAAAAGGTTTCACCATAATAAATACCTTCTTCTTGTACAAACCCCTTACATACTAATTTTTCTTTGGTTCTTGTGACTTCTCCATTCTCGTTCACCTTGTTTCTGAATATCCATTTGGTACCGATGACATTCTTGTCATCTGGTCTCGGTACTAGTGTCCATGTATTGTTCATCTTAATCTGTTATATTTCTTCATTTTCAAGTGCAATGTTAATAGATTTAGGTTCAAAATCACAAAGTAAACATCTAGTGTTTAGTGACTTACTTCTTGTTCTCATTACAGTCTTCTTGTCTCATATGATTTGATTCTGTGGATGATGTCTTCTGACATAATTGGAAGGTTTCAATTCAACTCTTTGTCCTTCATTTTGATCATCTTCTTGACGTTTATTCTAATTTCCATCGTTCAAAACATCATCTTGAGGATTTTCCTAATTTCCAGTAATTGCAGTCTGATTCTTGGGTGTAATGTTCTGGTTCTCAGGAGTGATACACTGTTTCTCAGGTAGAGTGTTAGGTTCTGTATAAACAAACCTATTTTAGTCCTCTAGCTCTTTTCCTCTTTCCTTATCGTTATTTTCTGCAAATTCATCTATCTTTACATTTTCACTTTCAATGATTTTGTTAGATGACCTGTTAAGACATTTATAAGCCTTGCTCTTGGTTGAATACCCTAGAAAGATACCTTCTTCACTTTTGGAGTCAAGATTTCCATTTCTATCATCCTTCAAAATATAACATTGACTACCAAAGATTCTGAAGTAACTTACATTGGGTGTGTAACCATACCAAAGCTCATAGGGTGTCTTCTTTGTATCCTTCTTCAATTGTACACTGTTTAATGTATAGAAAGCAGTACTGACAGCTTCCCTCCAGAAAGTTTGAGTGATCCTTTTCTAAATCATCAATGTTCTTGCAAATTCAACAATTGATATGTTTCTCCTCTCAAAAATTCCATTTTGCTGTGGTGTTCTCGGTGCAGAAACCTGTCTTTTAATTCCATGCTCATTGCAATAGTTAGTGAATTCATCTGAAATAAATTCCCCTCCTCTATCTAACCATAAGCATTTCAATATCTTATCACTTTATTTTTCTACCATAGCCTTATACCATTTAAACATCACGAACGCTTCTGATTTATCTTTTAAGAACATAACTGTCATCATTCTAGAATAATCATTAACAAAGAGAATGAAACACCTATCTCCATAGTAACTCTTTGTCCTCATGGGTCCACATAGATCAGTATGGACTAATTCTAGAATTGCATTAGATTTATGGGTTTTACTCTTGAAACTAGACTTTGTCATCTTACCTTTTTGACAATTCTTGCACATAATATGTTCGGGCTTAGTCATGCTCGGCAAGCCTCTAACTTTTCTTTTATTTCTTATCTTTATCATGTTGTCAAAATTCACATGACACAATCTTTTGTGCCACAACCACATGTCTTTGTTTCTAGCCATTAAAAAGAACATAGAATTGCCTCTT
Source organism: Thuja plicata (assembly GCA_018584345.1). Taxonomy (NCBI): domain Eukaryota; kingdom Viridiplantae; phylum Streptophyta; class Pinopsida; order Cupressales; family Cupressaceae; genus Thuja; species Thuja plicata. Next base: position 3,208,416 of record MU225749.1, read on the forward strand.
AAGGCATTCTACTATCAAATTCACTCCTCCAAGCCTCCAAGGCTTTGACCTGATCATCTTCTCCTTTCAAAGGAGGAACAAACCTATTAAACTCTAGTGAAAACATGCTTATCTTAGCCTCTATCTGATTTAGCTTACCTTTAAAGAATGATAAAGCTATATTCACCTTTTTAATCACATCCTCTACCTCTGTCACAATCTCAGGTAAATATGATCTAAGTGGCTACAAAGAGGAAAGCTTTTCAAATAATTGGACCCTAGGAGACCAAGTAACAAAATAAGGGCTCAAAATAGCAATATACCCTAATACTTCAGCATGTAATATGAGTAACTTATTGTAAGCATTAATGATGATATCTATTTTGTCTTTGAGTATATCTATCCTATGTTGAAGAATACATCTGAATGCATTTAGAGCTACCTCATTGTTCTCTTTGCCCACGTCCTCTATTTCTACCACTTCCTTTGCTTTAGCTTTCTCCTCTATCTGTAAAGGCTATACTAAAGGGACATAAATCAATTTAGGTTTCACCTGTAGTTGCTTCATCAACTCAGCAATTACCTAATCTTGCTGATGTATCTTTATATGACATAACTCCCTATCCTTTGCTAGGGCACTAGTTTCTTCAATCAAAATGCCACACTTCTCAGACAATTTTTTTGTCTTATCTTTGTTCAAGTGTGCCCAATGTGTCATGATCTGATAAATATCAAGATCTCTAGTATTTTGCATAGTCCAGACCATTTGATTCCCCACCATGCTCTCCTGAATATTTACCAGTTGAGGATTTTGGTCTTTTGGACACAAGTTCCACATGGAAAAGGCTTGTGACTTTGGACTATATCCAAATCCTTTAATCTTGTTGCCCATATGGATCTCACTTGCCAACTTAAGATCAGGCTATTTTCTAATTTGGTCAATAATGAACGCTGAGGCTAAATCCCAGCCCTCAGCAAGAAAAATGCCACTATTTAAAACCATTTTTCTTGCCTCATCTAGAGAGACATCCTCACTATCAGGGTCATAGGCTTGCACAGCTAGCAAAGCCTCATTTTTGACTATCTCTTCACCATCCGTCTTCAGTTGTTCCCTGATTTTTTCCTTCTTGTGCCATCTCAAAAAAACTTTAAATTCATTAGTTTTAATAAAACTGTCATCACTTAGGAACTGCTACTGGTGAAGTAGCCTTTCATCACTACATGCCTTAAGAGGCAATTCTATGTTCTCCTCTTCATCAAGCTGCTGCCTCTTTCCTTGTCTGATGACTTTCCTCAAATTATGATCATATAATCTGTGACCAGGAATAAGAGCACTTGTTCTATCTCCCTTTTTATCCTTTCTAACAGAGGAGGTCTGACCAGGGTCAACCTTTTGCCTCTTAGTGGCAGGCTCTTCTACATAATCTGGCTGGGACACCTCAGTCAGGTCTATGATATGGCCTTGTTCTTCCTGTACCTATGCTGCCTCTACAACATTCTGTTGAGGTTGGTCAAATTGAGGTGGATGGGCATATTCTCCATCACTATCACTTTCATATTCAGACTCTGAATACTCAAACTCTTTTCCTCCTTTCTTTGTATCTAAAACTTTGTCCAACTGCTCACAAAGTGTATAAAAATTATCAATCATAGCTTTAATCTTATCAAAATAAGGTAGGTTAGGGATAAAACCTCCAAATGATAGTCCATTTCTTCTTATTTGCTTTTCCAAATTCAGTAACTCCTGAATTCTCTCCCTTATTTTCCTTATCTCATCTTCATCAAGGATATTCCTTGTAACATCCTCCTTGACAAAAAAACCATGAACATTTGTATTTGGTATGGTAGGAGTCAGGAGTTTCCTAGCTCCTGCAATGAATCCTTTTGGGTCAATGTATCTGTATAATGCTGCTCTCATCTTGCAGCTTTCCAGCCATGTGCTCACCAAATCAATATCACCCTTACCAATCGTAAACTGAAAGATTTTAAATTGCCTAGGGGTTAATGTCTCGTTCCTATGAGGTGCAAAATGTTCATTGTCTATTAACAGCAGCTGCCAGATAAACTCCATAGCTACAACTCTGGATGACACGTGATAGGGTAGGACATGAGGAGGATGTGTGCATCCATATACCCTTATCATAGTAAAATTTTCTTCTAATAATAAATCTCCCCAGTTATGGTCACCCTCCCATTTATCCACATACTCACAAGGTCTCAACAATTGTAGTACCTTTATTGGGAGTCTAGTTTTGCTAATACCCATGCTCTGCATCAATGGATATACAATCCAATTCTCAAATCCACAAAAGTCAGAATCTTTGGATGTATAATTCCATATCCTAACCCAAAATTGAATAGGATTAGGCCAGTCTTGAAAAATCCTCTGAGGGTTCAAATTATTCACATTCATAATCCCATGATTGAAATGCAATAGAAAATGCATAAGGATAAAATAATGAAAAAAACTAGGTTCCTTTTCCTTGGGACCTTTCATCCTTTTCTGCACAGCTACAAATCCCTCATGCATTTTATCAATGATGTATTGTATATAATCATAACTGGTGCTAGAATGTAGATCTTTCAAATCTAGTACCATCATTAAAAATTCCAGAGTTTATTTTCTCTACTCCTGCATCTATACCCAACGCTCTACACAAAGAATAAGAAATGTACTTAATATAGAAATGTAAATCTTTAAAACAGTAGGGTGTAGTTCTAGGTATAGGGGTAATATGATTCCTAACCTCCTTAAGAATATGCTTCTGCAATTGGTTTCTAGCAACACCAGGTTGTAACCTATACCTCTCTTCTTGCTTAGTAATATTTATCTTGGTGGACATGGTACTGTATAAGCCAAAGGTTTGCATGAATGAATTCCTATTTAAAATCAATAGGGAAATACCATCATTTTTCTTAATTGTCCTAGACAGAACATCATAATGGCTTACAAGACCTAGAAACAAGTCTACATCTACATAAACATAAGGGACAATTAGCCTAGCAAGACCTCTATTCTAAGGGCTTGATACTGGGATGGATTTATCAGAATTATTATAAAAATAGTTAAATAGAGAAAAACCTATGGAACCTGGGGTGCGGGCATCTCTGATTTCACAGTAGTCATCTACCAATAAGTTGGCATTTTCCCTCTTGTTCTGTGTGGACCCAGGAAATAACTTCAAAAATTCATCAAAAAAATTCCTCTTTCCCTTAGCATCATCAACGATTTCATCACTCTTTCCACTGGTAGAAGCCACACTGACTGCTTTACTCATCCTGTTCTATTTTCTCTTTCTCTTTTATCGATATTGAGACAAATCTCCTCTCAGGACTCACTACTCTTCTCTATGCACTGCTAACAGTTCAAGACACTTGAAAACTGGAGAATTACCCTGAAATTAATCAATTTCTACCTTTTGAACATAGAAAACCTAGCAATTCTTTTCTCTGCAATTCTGGATGTATGATAAATGAAAATGAATCCGTGATCAACTCTTTATGGTAACTCTTCTAAGTACATAGCTCATCATTGAGGAGACAATCAATTTTGATTTCAAGTTAACATGCTATGGAATTAATTGAAATCCTAGCCGTAGCTCATGAATGTGATAGGAAATCAAATTCATATGAGTGCATTTCCAGAAAAACCTTATAAAATTTGAACAGAATGACATGTCTTCACATGATTGGTTCTTCGCTAGAGATCTCAACTACCTTTTTCACATAGTAATTAATCTCCCAGATTCTCATTGGACATTGAATCTCTATGTTGTCATGTCAGCAGCTGGTGCCTTTTATCATTTTTCATGTTCAGCGACCACGCGACTATGTAGTATCTCTTTTTCGCTGATCACATTTCTTAACCCTCAATTCTTCTTGAGATCTAGCGACTATATTATTTCCTTTACTTGGCTCAACCAGGGTTAATTTCTAGTGATCACGTGACTGAATGAATCCAAGTCACCAGATCAAATGCTTAACTCAAAGTTTGTTTGGAGACCCCACGACTGAAGGTTACCTTTTATCCTTTAACTATTATCGCTAAGTCTCTGAATGTTTATTTCTCTTTATGAGACCCCATGACTGACCTTAGTCACCCAATCGCTGATTAAAACTACTACTTGATATCTCTTTCAGAGACTACGCGACATAGATTTATCCTTCAATTTTAATTCAGAGACTATGCGACTAAAGCTAATCTCATTGTTGCGAGCACTTTTACTCTTATGCAAATTTGATAGAGACTTAGCGACTACCGTTGATCTTTTCCCTTTCTACATCTGACGGCTCCGCCAAGTCGCTGAGTATATTTAAAAAAGCTTAAATCATTCAGAGACTACGTGACAACCTTTGTTTTATTCACTGTGGACACGTGTCTCATCTTAACTTTTTGTCTCAAAATCACTGAAGAAACGCTGACTTTGCATTTTTAACTAGCGACTACCTGACTACCATATACTTCAATCACCTTGCGGTTTGTCGCGAAGTCTCGACATCTTTTACTTAACTGACTTTTTAATTGGAGACTGCATGACATAAGAATTTAACTTGTCACTTAACTGTGTTCTGATCTGGAGACCCCGTGACTGAAGTAATCACTAAGTCTCATGAGAATTCACTAACTACATGATACTTTGCACGACACCGCGACTTAACTACTTGTTTCCATATTGCTTGATGACGTGTTTCTACATTGGGAGACTTCGTGACTGAAGGGTTTTGCTAAGTCTCATAACTTATAAGGAATATTCTCTTTCTTTTTGAGACATCCCGACAACAGCTAATCACCAAGTCTCATGAAAATTTGGAATATGCTTTTAGGATTAAGCGACTCGGTGACTATTAAAAAGCACATGACTTTGATAACTTAAGTTTCTCAAAAAGGTAATGCAAAATTAGAAACTTGAATATCATTTTAAGGATTTTTTGCATTTTGACTTAGAAGATAGCTTAGGGTTTTGGGTTTTTGCACTATTCATGGGGATTTTGACCTAACAACATAGAATTTTCATAGGGATACTTCAAAAATGAAATAGACCTTCTGATTTGGGATAGAACTTGGCATGAAGACAATAAAATTTTAGGGAAAACCAAGAAGACCAGGAATACAACCAATAGTGGCTCTACCTGAGGATTGACTAAACACATTTTATGGCAAAGAACCATAGAATCTCTGGTTGTAGACCTTTCAAAAAATGAAGAGGACACCAACTAACCTAAAACAAAAGGGAAACTATTTACAACATTTACATAGACAAAAGGGAAGTATTCACAGTATGATACATACTTACTTGTGCATAAACTTTGATTCTTAGTTGAAAAAGGGCTTCAGGAATTGCCCATGCACATTGCCCATGCACATGCAACTCAAAATATTCTCCCTCCATGTTCTTCAATAAGTAAGAGTCTTTTCCAAAATTCTCTGAAATAATAAATGGCCCTAGCCACAAAGACTCAAACTTCTTGTGTTTTCCTTTATCTTCTGCTCTTGCATTCCACTGGAGAACTAGGTCACCAGACT
>MU225749.1:3239416-3256397 GCA_018584345.1 Thuja plicata
TATATATATATATATATTAAGTTATAAATTCCTCAATTAACTTAATCATTATTATTTAGCATTTGATACTTTTGCCAATCACATTGTGATTTTTTAAAAACTTACTAGCACATTCGCTAAATAATAAATTTTATAGAACAAGTTTGAATTTTTATACAATTCACCATAAAACTTAGTTTAAAATTGGTTTTAATGTATTTAATACACCAAAAAAATTGTTTCATTTTTTTAATACAATCATAATTCACCAAAAATACATTTTCTTTTGTTTGAATACAAGTACAATTCGCTAAGATTTTATAATTGTTTAAAAAAACAATGATTTTTTTTTTCAAAAAATAGAAAGATTTACCAATAGAATCAATATTGTTTTTCCAAAATAATGAAATGATCTTTATTCTTTAATATTTTTTTAGGATAATTTCTTAAAGTTATCATTGATTATGCCTCTAATTTCTTTGTCATCACCCTTTAGTAATGTATATGTGGTACCTTCCTTTGAGCTGGTCTACACATTGAATTCTCTTTGTGGAATGTTTTTTGACATGTGGACCTCTGCACAAGAGCTATACACCTACATGTGGATTTTGATTTATTTATGCACAAAGGAAGGTAACGCATTCATTATCGAAGGGAGAGGATGCAAAGGTGATCTGATTTATTCTATGAATTTAGAGGACACTACCAAAATAGGAATTAATGGTATTATAAGAACATAACAACACTATCAAAACTTCTTTTATTCATAATATAAAAACTCCATACAATTTGGACAATATTGTAAGTGAGATGTATATTTGTAAATAAATCCAATTTGGGCTAACTCGTAGGAGAGTTGTATGCCCGAGTCCATAGGAGATAGGCGATCTCATGTGTGAGATGTATGCCCATGAACTCCATAAGTTGAGACAAATTGGAAATCCTAGCATACAAAATGTATGTCCACCACTCTCCCTTTGGATCTGAATTGAGCTTATTTATAAACTTCCCAAAGAAGTTGAAAATCCACAACATTTGTCATCCTGACTAGTCAAAAGTTATGAAAAAGGGTTGAATCCCTGACTAGGCTAAAGTTATGAAAAAGGGTCGACTCCCCAACCATTTATAGAGAGAACCCAAACTGCCAACAACAAAGGAGTATGTGCATAGTCAGAAAGTTGGACTCCTTTTCAAACCCTTGAATCACATAAATAAGACTATGGAATTTAGTTTATTTCTCTCACTTATCAACAATACCCATTTTCGAGCACTGCATGTCATTGTAGAACTCTTTGAAAGGACAATCCAAAACTAAATGGTTATTACACTTGAGTGAAATTTGATCAAAATATCTCATTTATTTAGATACCCCTATTCATTTCTAATCATCCTCCCCACTTGAGAGGAAATATACCCCATTTCCCTAGAATATTTCAAATGAATCACTGATATGACATGAACTTGTCAGGAGCTAAGGACTTCAATGGCAGAAGCAACCTTCTGCTCTTTTATAATTTTACTATAGCAACCCCGGTGACAATGAATAGCTCATGTTTCATGTAAGATAAGGGATGCCTTAGTTTGATATGGTAGAGGAGCCCCTTGGGTTGTTAACTATTGTAATTATTCCCTTTCCATGTTTCATCAATGATAGCATTTTGATGTGTTACCTCCTCTTCTATTCTACTATGTTGTGCAACCTCTTTTCTTAGACTTGTCGATTTCCATTCACACAATCAAGTTTTAAAAGAATATCAAAATCCATGGGATGAGATGACAAAAAGACAAGAAAAGAGGATGCATCTCAACATATGTGTATGTTTTGTGTCTCCCCACGGTCGTATTATCTATTCTTCATTTCCTTTCTTGTGTCGCTTGCACTTCTACTTCTAACAAAAGGATATTGTTGAGTTGATTATGGTTTAAGTGATGATTTTTTAGGGACAAGAAAACTACTAAAGATGCTATGGATGCTCTTGTTACCAATTTTTGCATCCATCTCAAATTGGCCAGAGTTGGTAGTTGATCAACTAGGTGAAGTTACATTTGATTCATTTTAAAATTTAGTTTCAGGTTTTCTTTGTAATAAAAGTAAAAATGGGACATTTCATTATGCATGCAAATATATCACAGCAGAATATTGTAAATGTATTTGCACTCAACATTTATTTTATTCATTTACAAAAGAAGATACAAAAGGGTTCCAACACAAGCCTTGGGAGAGCTTTTAAAAACAATGTAAAATAAATATGCCAATACATAAGTCAAAGACTAGAGAGGGGGGTTGAGATCCACCATTGCCTCTTAATGACAAACTGTGTTGTGCCTGGATGCGTTGGTTGAAGTGGTCCCACATCCTTAAGGTACCTGCAAGATTATAAAAATGATGTCAGTCAAAGTGACTGAGCAATGAATAATCTTGTCCCGTCTCTAATGACTAACTACTATACTAATATATTGCAGTTACATACAATGCAAATGAATAATAAAAGCAAAAGGGAAGGCACAAATATGTAAGTCATTATTTTATGTCTAACAAGTTTGTTTCATGGTTGGGAAGTAGGTATGTACTCATCATGATCAAAGGAACATGGATTAAAATGTGGCTCCCATAAGGGTTGAGCCCAGTGTGCAGTGATCTAGTAAGGATGTGGTTGAACCACCAAAGGGATATGTTGTTACTGACATAAAAATGTTTGGTTCCATACTTGGAACGATAAAAGAAAACAATAGACCATCAAAGGTGAGCTATCATAGCCTAAAACCTTTTGGTTAATGATAAAAAATAATAGTTATGGCCATAAAAATAAAGACAATCAGTATATCAGAGAAGGTACGATCAAGGTTTGAGAATGACAATGCTATAGGTATAACACAATGTCAAAGAGCTAGGAATAAATTTACGCGTGCATAAAGTTATAGTTCCTTTTGAATCTATAGAATACACATCAAAGTAAGCTACAGGGAAGTGATAGTGCATTATCTACTAGAACAACCAATTCTATCATTTAACAGAGAAGGTGATCTTACACTGGTGTAAGAATCAACAACAAACAATATTCGTATTTTATAAATGACATTACAAAGTGGGATGACGGAATGAATGGAGATTGTAATAGGGGATACATTGTATGCCAATAAATCTCAAAAGAATAACATATGAACCTGGAATGGAGAAAGATTAGAATAGTACAAAATAATGCCATACAAACATGAAATAATGCAAACCAAGATGATGCTAAGAGATAAACTATTCAAAGAATATATCTCAGAAATGGAATAACTTGAACTAGGTCTATACATACAAGAACAATATAAATTTCACATTTTCTAAACAAGGACAATGATTCCAATAGCGATGTTTGTATCATAGGATCATCCATAAGAATATATTATTGGACTGGTAGTTGGCAACATGCCAACATTTTTATGTATTTACTGGCATTTTTTGAGGTAAGTAACAACATATAAATCTAACATGAAAGAAGATTAACAGAATACCACCAATAAGAAAACATTATAAAGACAAGTTTATTAGGATGCACAAGTGTCTTCGTGAAAGTAACATAACAAGGAAACATTACAATAAAGAAACAACAAGAGGACAAGAGATTCTACAACTAATGGACACATTAAGCCATTAGTACAAGTAGAAATCAATATATGGTAGGAACAATATATCCACAAGGAAAATATGCCTTATTCACGATAGTATGAGCATTGATAAACAATACAAGGTATGATATATTATTTTTGAAATAGTGTTGTTCAGGAAAAGAAAAGTGTTAGAAAGGGGTTTTAAATACAGTGGCATTTTTTTCTAAGTGATATATTTCATAGGAACTTCATACATTTAAAGTGGCTTGAGACGTTAAATATTATCATCACATGAAAAGGTGGTAAACAATTTTTACAGTATTTGTAAAAAGAGTCATTCAAGGGAGTAGTAATATGATGGGACAATATTTAGAAAAGTATATATGAATTCAACATGTAAATGTCATCTATGGAATATAAATATAACACTTACACATTTATCATATATATAAAAAGAGAGAAGTATCCAAATGGAACAACAATGGAGAAGATATTTTAAATCAGAGCCATGAAGTTTGCAATGATTAGTTATTCATAAGAGTATTGATCTCCATAGCTAGTAATATGAAAATGACAATGATACTAGTTGTCAATGAAAAACTAAAATTATCAATAACACATAAAAGGGCATCAACTAGATAGGTCCTTGGGGATGAGAAACAATGCCTCAAAAGAAGAGCTAACAACTTTTGCAAATGGGGTGCCGAAGATATTTGTCTTGAGGACATCTCGTTATAAGCATACTAGGCATCAAAGTGATAATTTGACAACTCTAAAGGATACAATGGAGGAAAAAAACAACATGAACCAAAAATAGAAGTAGATGCAACCATATCAGCTTTAATAGTGATTCATAAATTCCTGAGTACAAATAGATTGGATAATAAAGAAAGGTTATATGTTTTCAGCCTAGAAAGTAACAAAATGAGAAAATATTTCACATTATAATATACAATATATGGTGGTTTAGGACCATTTGAAACATGGGGAAAAATCAAGGTTATTTAGTTTTTTATTTTATCTTTCCAGAAGCCTTTGATAAATCACCGAGGTACATGTATTTTGGTATGCTATAAAAGAAAAAAATGCTCATAATATCCAGACACATAACAGATTATATGAAATCATAGTGTTAAAAGAACAAAACCCTCATGATATCTAATGTAGCCGTGACCATGAAGAAACAACTCATTTTTTTTGGAGAAACCCTTGAGGTTTTACAAATTGCAGAGTATGGACAAGGGTCACAGGTAGTTTCTGGGCAACAGATCCAAGTATTATCAAAAGAAAAGGTACATAGAAAAAAAAGGGAGGCAATGAAATCTAGATTACCTATAGAAGCTGCAAGAATGCCTAATATTTTCACATATATCTTCAAACTTTTGAAACCCTCCTTCATGATCATAGGCGACAAAGAAAGTCAAGACTTCTAAAGTGAAAAGTGAAAAGTTGAAAGAAAATGTCGAGTTAGGGTTTTGAATAATGGAGATCTTTAGATAGGGTTTTGAATAATGGAGATTTAAGCAGAAAAGATACCCTATGCCTCTATTAACCACTTGCATTTAATTTTAATAATAAGGAATGTAAATGTGGAAATGTTTTCAAAGAATAACAAAATAAAATACATACCTCATAATATAGAAGATCTGGAAAAGCCTATTTTCTTATGTCTGTGTTGAGTTTCTAGAAATTATGGGCTAGGAATTCTAGGCCTGGATCTAGAACATAAATACAGAGACAGAGAAAACCCAAAAATATTTTCCTTTTCTGAACCAGGTCGACCTTGACCCAAATGCGGGGGCGCAATTGTACCCAAAAATGTCGACCTTGACCTGCACTGCTCCGACGAAATTTTTGTTCGCATATCCTGAAAGTTGGCCGAAAAGGGTATCCAAATCTTCTATGAAACTCTTGAAACAATGACTGTAGATATCTAAAAATGGTGTTTTGGTGTGCCTATATAGGGTTTTGCCTTAGTCAAACCCCTGTTTTGGTGATTTCCACCTCCACAAATAGCCGGATGTAATAGAATATGTGTGTGTGTTACTCTTAGGAAGAGCTTTGAATGTGTAATGCCAAGATCTAATCCTCTATATTGAACCCCTAGCATGAATTGAAATGAGAGAGAAATGCATAGATTTTAATATGATAAAGAAAGCATGCCAAGCCCCCAAGGCTAAAGTACTCTAACCAAACTCATAATTCATGGTTGCTACCCCATGATTGTATCTTTGGAACGCTTGAATGTTGAAAATGGTAGATCAAAGAAGAAGGAAGGATGGAATAACACTTTCTTTCTCCAATTAACATCCACAATATCTTGTCCACAAAATTCTTGCATTTATTAAGCCATCATCATATCTTGTTCTCCTATATCATCCTGTTACATTCTTGCATCATCATCATCATATCATCGTATCCTCTTGATATTCTTGATTGTCAAATGAAGGCAAAAGAGAGTGCTTATATAAATATTTCAAGGTAAGCCTCCTAGGTCAATACAAGGGCCCATAATTAAAATTTTGCCTCTAATCATGGTCCAATCACAATGACCAACTAAGGAGGAAATGCATTTAATTAAATTTAAATGAAAACCCCTTCCGCATTTGGATCTAGGTGCCAATTTTAGATTTAGGACCTTGTTATGATCCAAATTTGAAAGCGGGGACCAAAACCAGATAGAGGTCAAGGTCAACCTTGAACCTAACCTAGGTCAATTTTGACCTCGACCCTAACCTGAGGTTTCAGGCCGGTCAACATAGAATGCTAGTGAGGTTCCCAAGTCAGGCAGGGACCTAGGAAGATGGGAAAAGATAACAGAATGCTGGAAAGAGGCACAGGGGCCTAGAAGAGATGTGATTAAGGCTAGGAGGACCAATACATGGATCCTACCTATAAAGAGAATGATGGAGAAGGAAATCAAGGAGAATCGCTAGGATCCTAACCCTAATTCCAAGTGCAAATTTAACCTAAATGCAAATCTATCATATAAATGTACTAAAAGAAGGTGCTAAACCTACTAAAATGGAATTTCTTCAATTTTAAGACAATAAATTTAGCCCCCACTTTATCTTAGATATGACACTACGTGAATATGCAAGCTAAAGTAAGAAAATGTTATAATAAATAAAAAGGATATAGCCAAGTCCTCAATGTAGAGATCCTACAAGAAACTGTTAGTACCCGCAACCTGCAACACACAAGGTTAATGAATATCCATAAATCACCTAAGACTTACTAAGATGAGATTGAGAAGTGCATAGAGCCCCTTATGCCCCCTTATTTCAGCTTTCTACAACTGAAGGGTGAAATAGGGTGATAAGGATAGCCCTATACACTAGATATCTGCCTTGTTGAAAAAGATTTTCCTAAACTATTTAGAAGGATACTAAACCTTCCTAAATTTATTCAAGGAGTTATGTATCTAAATCATGATTCCAACATCGTAGACGATGCTGAAAATGGAGCTACAGAACTCAAGTTATGATGAAAAGAGTGAATGTCTATCTATAAGCATATGAAAGGAAATTTGAATTTAACCTAGGTAAACCCTAACAAGAAACCATAAAAAATCCTCACAAAAACCCTAATTTCTATCTATAAATAAGGGAAGAGAACACATACCTTCTCATTCTTACCATTTGCAAAATTGAGGAGAGAAATCAAGATGCCAATTAGAGAAGAACTTTGAGCGACACAAATGAAGCTCCTGAGAAAGTGCATGGCCATAGAACAGTCGCATCCTAAGGTAAGTTCACTTGTTTCTATAATCTCAATTTATTTTTTTGATAGGAAAGGTTGACCCTAACCCATAAAGGTCAACCTTAACCCAGTTATGTCAACCTTGACCCTTTAAGGTCGACATGAACTGGGAAGGTCCAGACCCTCTTCTGGAGTGAGGTCGACCTGAACCCACAAAGGTCAACCTCAACCCAGGAAGGTCAACCTCAACCCAAGAAGGTTGACCTTGACCTAACATTGGTCAAACTTGACCTAGTCAAGTTGGATGTACAGTTTAGTGATTGCAGAGGTCTGATATGATGTTGCTTTCTGCTAATATGACTTGTTCATCTCCGAGAGCACCCCTTTGGAGGGCCACTACTATTGATTAGAGATAAATTGTCTGAGTTAGACGAGGATGAGACACAACTACTAAGAGACATGGGATTGTACTAGGTAGCGGTCCTACCATAGATGAGATTCCACTAAGCCATGATATCAGCTCTTATAGAGAGGTGGAATGAGGACACATGTTCCTTTCATCTTCCCTCAAGAGAGATCACAGTGACATCGGAGGATGTATACAGGGTCATGTGACTTCTAGTTCAGAGTGAGCCTATCATACCAAGAGTAAAATAGTGTTCCAAGGATGTTCACATAGATGTAGAGTATTGTATAGGATGGGTTCCACAGATGCAAACCCAAGCAGACCACATCACTCTATCAGCTATACTAGTAGGTCTGATAGCCTTGGTACAAAGGATTATGTTGTGTATACTTTATTTGGTTGTAGTACCCAACACAAAGGGTACAGTCTTTTCAACACCTTTTACCCATCTTGTATGTAGGATGGAGAGTGATAGGACTATCTTTGCATGGGTCTGCAACATGCTAGCCCATCTATATCATGAGTTATGTCAATTGGTGAAATATCGACGAGAGAGTCTCACGGTATGCACACTTTTGTAGATTTGATTATTCGATCACTTTACTTGTAAACAACCATAGGGTTATTCGGTGATAGTAGATGTCAGAACACCTAGAGCCTTTGCTTGTCCACGAGGAGTTTCCTAGTAGTATGGAGATATCCTTTATTAGAGGGTGCATCTAGATCATATACCAGGTACATATGTGATATGGAGACCATACTATTGTATGACAAAGTGGCCAGATACATGGCATAAGATGAGACACTCGCAGCAGTGCAAGCTACTAGAGGGTCATCCCAATCACATAGTAATGTTGTATTAATATGACAGAGTAATGAGGCGGTTTGGTCTTGTATAGTGGGTCCCTAGAGCAGTACCTCGATACACGCATCCGATGAGATACTATCAGAGACCCGACACTATACATTGACCATCAATAGTAGATATTATAGACAGTGATATAGATGAGAGAGAGGATGTAGAGGTAGCCCCTAATGCAGCCCTAGCAAGCATCAGTAGTGATTACATAAGATACTAGAGTCTGGAAGGGACCCATCCCATCTTCCTTGATAACTATCCCACAGGTGATCCAGGCCTCTTAGAGAGGACATGCTAAGATAGCAATATACTAGAGGAGGAGGAGGAGGATCACAAAGATGAGGAGGAGACCACCTCTGAGGGAGATCCCATGGAGGGGGAGATAGTAGAGAAGAGATCAGATAGGATGCCCCCGACATGTAGTATGGGTGTGGATGAGTATGTTGTTCAGGAAACACTAATGATATCATGACGACCTCCAAACGCCCATACAGAGACACCACCTCCGGGACCTAGACAAATTGATCATGGAGAGAGAAGTCACTCCATGCCCCCACCATCTAGACCCTTTAGTGATACCCAGGAGGGAGATCCAGGTATAAGACATGTATTTTATTGAAATATTTAACCTAATTTTTGAAGAAAAAGTGCTAACAAATAAATATATTTTAATCCTACAACCAGCATAGCAGAGTGGAGGAGCTTTGTATCTGAGGTCCTAAAGGATACTTGTCTATCCTACTGACTACCAACTAGCAAGCGAGAGTTCCCTATTGGTCACAGAGATCCTGACAGGCATGCTGACATCTTTGATTGTGTCCAGCGAGAGCTGAGGTTATGTAGAGAGAGAGAGGAGAGGGTGATGGCTGACCTACGGAGATCACAGGAGCATGTCTATGATCTCATCATGTCGAGGAGCTACTCACAGACTACTGTACAAAGATCTACATCTTCACATCATAGATCAGAGAGATCTAGGAGCCATCGACCATTAGAGCATAGAGATAGAGAGAGTGATAGATAGGGCACTGTGCCACATATGTATCAAACTCAAAGAACAAAATTATATATATGGATGAAAAACTCTTTGCTAGTTAGTTCTATGTTTGATTACTATATTTTCATCAATAACATAAAACTTAATAGAAATAAAGAACATGTATAAATGTATTCAAATGTAATCCGCTAAAATCACATGCCTTATAAACAAACATAACTATTTCATAAGGAATACATAAATACACAAGGAAGGAATGATGTACTAAGGATAATAATGATTTAGATGCATAGTATTGATAGCTTCCTTAAGAGGCACACCATCCATATCAGAAATTTTGTAAGCACCTGAACCAAAATCTTCAATTATAACAAATGGTCCAAGCCAATTAGGGCTAAACTTTCCTTTTTCACCAGGTAAAGAATTCACATTTCTTTGATTCTCACATAACACTAAATCACCCATTGAAAATGATCATTCAATTACCTTATAATTATACTGCTACTAAAGTGATTTATGATAAGCTTTTATATGTTCCAAAGAATTTATTCGTTGTTCATCCAACATTTCTAATTCTTGTAATCGTTGTTCTCAAAATGTATCTTTGTCAATTATCCCATGAAATGAAACATGTAAAGAAGGTATTTCTAATTCCAAAGGCATAATAGCATCAGTACCATAGACAAGATTATAAGGAGAAGTGTCCATGGTAGTACAAACACTAGTCCTATAAGCCCATAAAGTATAGGTAAGTTGGGTATGCCAATATGTTGCATGCTTATTAACTATTTTCTTCAGAATTTGTTTAATGACCTTATTTGATGCTCTAGCTTGACCATTAGATTGAGGATAATAGGGAGTTGAAAATCTATGTTGAATTTGATATTTCTCCAAAAAATTTGTGACTTCTTTATTCTTGAAAGAGGTACCATTATCCAAAACTATCGTTGAAGGAATACCAAATCGTGTTATAATATTGTTAAGAATGAAATCACAAATAACATCCGTAGTAGTTGAACGAAGAGGGACAACTTCCACCCACTTCGTAAAGTAATCTGTACCTGTCAGGATGTACATATGTCCTTGAGAAGAAGGCGGTGAGATTTTTCCAATAAGATCAAAACCCCAAATACTAAAAGGCCATGGAGCCACTTGATTACGAAGCTCACGAGAAGGAGCATGAATCAAATTACCATTTTTTTGACATTGAGGACACTTCTTAACAAAAATGAAAGAATCTTCTTCCATTGTTTGCCAATAATATCCCATTGTAAGAAGTTTATTGAGTAAATATTTTCCACCAGAATGTTCCCCACAAGAACCAGAATGAGCTTCTGCCAAAGCTATCAGAATTTTGGTTATGCCAAGACATCTTAACAATAAAACATCATAAGAGCATTTGTAAAGCGTATCTCCTAAAATGATATAACGTGTTGCAAGCTTCCAAATATGATTACGCATGTTTGATTCACGTCAGGTTCACCAAAATGTAAGGTGGGAAAATGGAGATCTTTAGATAGGGTTTTGAACAATGGAGATTTATGCATAAAAGATACCCTATGCCTCTATGCCTCTAATAACTCCAGATCAAAAGGTTGCATGTTCGATTCACATCAGGTTCACCAAAATGTAAGGTGGGAAAATGGAGATCTTTATATAGGGTTTTGAACAATGGAGATTTACGCATAAAAGATACCCTATGCCTCTATTAACCACTTACATTTAATTGTAATAATAAGGAATGTAAATCTGGAAATTTTTTTAAAAATAACAGAATAAAATACATACCTCACAATATAGCAGATCTGGAAAAGCCTATTTTCTGATGTCTGTGTTGAGTTTCTATAAATTTTGTACCCAAATCTAGAACAGAAACACAAAGAGAGAGAAAACCCAGAAATATTTTCCTTTTTTGATCTAGGCTGACCTTGACCTAAATGCAGGGGTACAATTGTACCCCAAAATGTCAACCTTGACCTGCACTACTCCAACGAAAATTCTGTTTGTGAATCCTAAAAGTTGGTCGAAAAGGGTATCCAAATCTGCTCTGCAACTCATGAAACAATGACTTTAGATATCTGAAAATGGTGTTTTGGGGTGGCTATATAGGTTTTTTCCTTACTCAAAACCCCATTTTGGTGATTTCCACCTCCACGAATAGCTGGATTTAATAGAATATGTGTGTGTTTGCTCTTAGGAAGAGCTTTGAATGTGTAATGCCAAGATCTAATCCTGTAGATTGAAACCCTAGCATGAATTGAAATGAGAGAGAAATGCATATATTTGAATATGATAAAGAAAGCATACCAAGCCCCCAAGGCTAAATTACTCCTACCAAACTCACAATCCGTAGTTGCTACCCCATGATTGTATCTTTTGAACACTTAAATGTTGAAAATGGTAGATCAAAGAAGAAGGAAGGATGGAAGAACTCTTTCTTGCTCCAATGAACATCCACAATAGCTTGTGCACAAAATGCTTGCATGTATTTAGGCATCATTATATCTTGTTCTCCTATATCATCATCTCACATTCTTGCATCATCATCATTATATTGTCATATCCTCTTGATATTCTTGATTGTCAAATGAAGGCAAAAGAGAGTGCTTATATAGAGTTTTCAAGGTAAGCCTCCTAGAGAAATTCAAGAGCCCATAATTCAAATTTCACCTTGAATCATGGTCCAATCACAATGACCAACTAAGGAGAAAATTTATTTAATTAAATTTGAATGAAAACCCCTTCCACTTTCGGATCCAGGGGCCAATTTTAGATTTAGGACCCTGTTATGATCCAAATTTGAAAGTGGGAACCAAAACCTGACAGAGGTCAAGGTCAACCTCGACCCTAACCTGAGATTTTAAGTCGGTCAACATAGAATGCTAGTGAGGTTCCCAAGTCGGGCAACGACCTAGGAAGATGGGAAAACAAAATAGAATGCTAGAAATAGGCACAAGGGCCTAGAATAGATGTGATGAAGGCTAGGAGAACCAATACATGGGTCCTACCTAGAAAATAGTGTGATGGAGAAGGAAATCAAGGAAAATTGCTAGGATCCTAACCCTAATTCCAAGTGCAAATTTATCCTAAATCAAATCTATCATGTAAATTTACGAAAAGAAGGTGCTTGGACCGCCTCACAATAGGTGCTTAGTAATCGTGCCCAAAGCCTCTCTTAGGAATAGTTTATTCAATCTAAGGATCACTTCTCCCACCATGAGGTGCATTTAGTTTGTCAACCCAGGGACGTATACTTGAAATGGTATGACACAATATGTGCACTAAGTTCCTTAAGGATCCATTCTACCTATGCTACAGGAAAGTAAAATACATAAAAGGAATCTATACTAGGGCTGCAGGAAAGGAAAAACACTTAACCCTTACTAAAATGAATGCTACAACTTGCAAAATCTACTTAAATCTATTCTTTCAACCTCGAGCATTCACTATAGCTATCCTTGCAGGTGTTGCGGGAACATTCACAAAGTACAATGCTGCAGGAAGAAATTATAATCTTTTATCTAGAATGCTAGAAATGTAGAAAGTAAATCTATTCTACTTCTACTCTAATCCACCTACCAAGTGGGCCCCCTTGGTTGGCTTCTGCTAATCTATGAACACAGAATGTGAACCAAAAGTTACTTCATTATCTTTCAAAACTAATTACATGAGAATAAGACATGAAGCTAAAAAATGAACTTGCTGAACAAGATATGATCAGAACATTGTTTTCTTCCCCAAAAATTCAAACTTACAAACAAACAGTCTCCTCCCTATAAATAGAGGATTGACTTATTTATTCCAAAACAGAAAAGATACTAACTAACTAAAACCGCGCCAAAGAGAGAAAACATGAAGCACAACGGCCCACAACGTGCACAATGAAGTCTGGGAAATCAAGTCAACATGTTGGTGATACGGAGGGAATATATAAGAGCTATATTTATGCATCTCTAAAACAGTTGTTCCTGATTTGCAGCAGTCGTGTCTTCTGATGTCATGATGGCTTATCCGCTCGAAGCTGGTCTTTACGTCCTCTTCAATGTTGTCGACCACTCTCAACGACTCCTACTTCCTGGAAAAATTAGTTAATATGAAAAAGATATTCATGAAAGTAGCTTATCAAATTAATCTAGATGTTAGAACACACATTTTGATTATTATATGAAATACTGCAATATATATATAATATTGGCGTAATATGACATATCTATTCCACCCGTGGTTTAATGGTTCTTTTTGTACTTAATAAAAGTTCAACTAACTAAAATTTCATAATTGTTCTGATAATACTTGAAAACAGAGTGTAAGGATTAACATAATAGAGATAGTAAAATAGGCTCATCATTTTCCCCTTGGCAAGTTGAATGCTTGTCCTCAAACACTACATCTTCTAGCGATTGCTCTGAAATCTCCAACCTCTGTTCTTCCTCTCCTTTGGCTTTTAAAGGTATAATAGAACCCTATTGTTCTCTCCCAGACATCCACTCTGTGATCTTCCTGAAGTTGGTCAAGTCTATCAGTGTTGATGTCATATAGGGGCCAGAGGAGCATCGATGGCTGCATGGTGAGTGGACACCAAAGTTCATGTCTAGTTTGTCTTCCTAGTTGTATGTATTTTGGTGCTCTTTGAATAACTTCTTGGAGGTTGAAAGGACTGTGGGGTTCTGATTTCTTCAATGCCTTAGATAACCTACCACATCTACTTTTGGCTCCAGCCAGGGCTCTTTGAAAGACAAAGATAAACCATCATACTCTGCATAAACCTCTATTCGAATCTCAAAAATTTTGTCCCTTGTTTCTTCCTTAATTTTGCCATAAGTCAAATTGAGCCAATCTCTGAGAAGTATAGCTGGCTTGCTGCTCTCTTCTCTTAATGGTAATGGCTCTATTTTCTCTTATTCCCTATAATTTTCCAACTGTCTATAATAGTTGGCTTCATTGTGCATCTGGGACATCAATTCCCTTAAGTGTATATCCCCTATGTAGAGCAGAGGATTCCACTCAGTCTCAGCTGGGATAATGAAGTTATGCATGTATAGTTCACAAAGTAGATTTTGCTACCATGAGGGAAGAGTCTGGTAAAGCCCATAAAAATCCTGGGCTGAATTGAACTCAAAATCAATATCTTTGATGGTCATCATTAGCTAGAAAAAGAGGAAATGTTCTTTCAAATAGATGGTATAAACCCTAGGAGGTGGCCTACACACAATTATCTGATCAGCCAATTTGAGGGCATGATCCATCTTATGTTTTTTTTTGCCAGTTGTTCTTTTAATTCCGCAATTTCTTCCCCTTGCTCTGTTATGACCTTCTTTAGTTTCTTCTTTTCTTCTCCCCATAAAGTCATTGTTAAAACATAGTTATTATGCAATCCAAAGAGAAGTGTTTGCAATGTGATTGGGCCACAATCTTCTGCTTGATTTCTTTGCCTCCTCTGTTCCTTCCAAGACTGCTCTAAGAAACTTATCAACCAAGTTCTATTGTAGGGCACTAAGGAAGTTTCTGCATAGGCTGACTGATGGATTACTAAGGTATTCTCCTCATTATTAACTAGAATATCCTAATGGATTTCCTGGGAACTATTTTGAAAATCACTAGGTTCAGCTTCATAAGTTTTTGCGGAGTGCGGAGGAAAGTCTGGGACTACAGACTGATTTGGGGAATCGTCTAGAATTATTTGCACATTGGGTTGTTCATAAAATTGCAAAGGAGAAGTAGGTTGGCTTATGGAGGATTCCCTAGGGGGATATCCTCTCATTCTAGGACTCCTTTGCATAGGGGTCTCCACAATTTCTATAGCCTTTTCTTTAGTAGCTTTCTTTGGCTTCTATGCTGCAAGAGTAGCTACTGTAGGAACCGACTTCCTTTTCTTCCCCTTCAAAGAAGTAGGGATTTGTGGTTTGGCTGTAGGAATTGAAGTTTATTCCTCTAATTTTTGTTTTCCTTTGGTTTGGAAAGAAGTAGGTACATTTCTCTCATGAGTAGGTAAGGGCACATTTTCTTGAAGATTTACGGTTTCTACCCCTTGGGTATCTTTTTCAACAGCTGGGTCAGTTGGTATTACATTATCATGACCAATTTGTTCATTAGGGTTAACCTGTGGTTGTAGAGTTTTGCACTGGACAAACTCTGACCATTCCATGGGAGAGGCATCCCTAAGAGATCTTTCTATTAACAGTTTAATTAGGGCATGGTGGGTAACAAAATTTGCATTCCCTTTTTGGGTCTCTTCAGCACTAATGCATAGCACATTATACAGAAAATTTGGAACATTTACTACTAGATTATGCCTCACATAACTCATTAATTTGAAATTATGTGCATGCAAATTGAAAAATATCCATTCACATGTAAAATACCTGATGATATGCATAGCCAACTTATTATACGGCTGAGGGATAGACATTCTCTTGCAACCCTATTTGGTAATCTCCAAAGGAGGATCACCTGGTAGGGTGAACTAAGCCCTTGCTGATCTACCATCATGAACATTAGGGTAATTCTCTCCAACCATTGGTAATCCAATAACTTCTACAATCCACTCCTTTTCCATGACTATTGTCAACCCCCACACAGTTGCCTGACCTTCTTCAAAATTACTCACAAATTTTGTTGTTGAGTCCTCATCAAATTCTGTTAACCTTAGGAAATACCCCAACCAGCCGCATGCATTGAATCTTCTGACCACTTCAACATCTAAGAGTAACACACCATGCATGACCATCTTGTGTTTGAGTAGTTGACCTCCCATCTATGCTTGCTAATTTCAATCTGTCTTCTCAGCAGTAGGTAGATGCCTTATTCCTTATTTGAACTTTAGACTACCCATTTTTTTAAAAAGGACTATGAGCTTTCTCCTGAATTTCTCTATTTTACTTGGCATGAACAATGGTGATGAATTAAAACAAGATAAATTATAATCTTTACTGCGGTTTGTCACATAACTTAATTATAAGTCACATCAAGTCTGACAATCATGGAGGATTCGGGAATAAAGGTACGATAATTGTGTGATATAACACTAGAAATTTTAATGAGACAAGGCTAAGTATTGATTTGAGGTGTGTTAATGTTTGTAGCTTCATTCGTATGATCATTAGAATATATATAATACATGTTGATTAATAATAATATATTATATATGTTATATTATTATTAATCATATGAAATTTAATATTTAATATTAAATTATTATATTATTCTTAATTAATAATTGATTGATGAAACATCATAAGATTGATTAAATTATGATTAATAGGAAGAGGCATGTCCTTTCTTATAAATAATAATGAATAGACATGTCCCATGAAAGGACATGTCTCTTCTAGCCTCATTCCTAATATAAATGAAAGAGAGATTGTTGCATTTGGAAAACACATACAACATAGAGTGTTATTACATTTGCAGCTATCCTAAAAACTTAACATGGTATCAGAGC
>MU225749.1:3257957-3283925 GCA_018584345.1 Thuja plicata
TATATATAATACATGTTGATTAATAATAATATATTATATATGTTATATTATTATTAATCATATGAAATTTAATATTTAATATTAAATTATTATATTATTCTTAATTAATAATTGATTGATGAAACATCATAAGATTGATTAAGTTATGATTAATAGGAAGAGGCATGTCCTTTCTTATAAATAATAATGAATAGACATGTCCCATGAAAGGACATGTCTCTCCTAGCCTCATTCCTAATATAAATGAAAGAGAGATTGTTGCATTTGGAAAACACATACAACATAGAGTGTTATTACATTTGCAGTTATCCTAAAAACTTAACAAGGTGACATAAAATCTTTCAGCCGTAAATAGAAATGACAGTTTGGAATTAATACACTTCCCTCCCCCCTACATAACATTGACAAGTGTCCACACTTGGTAGACATGGCATGAGGGATGGAACTGGTGTAATGTCGTAATGATATATTTATTGCAGTATTAGATACAATCATCAAAATCTATGCGCTAAAAATGGAATAAGTTTGAAAAGTGTGTACCTATCATTCGATCTTTGCACATGCTAGAAAAGGTGGCAAGAGTGGAATGAAAGTGGTGGCAGCTTACGTCAGCATACCCAGCTTCTTATTGAAAGCTTTTAAAGGAAAAATGATGATGACGCGGAAGTTGGGTGGGTGGCAGATTATAGAAATGAGATGAGTTGGAAAGAAGAAATAGAAAGTGAATGGAGGCATGTACTTCATGTAAACATGAAGCATTTATTATGGACATGCTCGATGGATTTTTACTGAAGAGCTGCAGGAAGAAGGTTTGCACCCTCTGTTGCAAGAAGTGTTACCTGTTGCTCATTTGATATTTGTTGTTGGAATTGGTGCAGGAAATCTTCTTTTGTTTGAGGTTGGTGATACAGCTTTAGCCGATGTCCATTGACTAGTAGCTTGAAGTGTACCAGATCAATTATTGTCAACTGGACAGCTCCATTGGTGAAAACATGGCTTATTTCATATGGCCCCAGCCATCTTGTCTGCAACTTGCCTGGTATTTCTTTGAATCTTGAACCATACAGCAATGCCCAATCTCCAACTTGAAATTGTTTTCTCTTGATATGTGAGCCATGCCATTTTTTTCTTTGTTTCTAGACTATTTTAGTTTTCTCCAGTGCATATTTGCGCATTTCATCCAAGGAATTGAGATGCAGTAATCGCTCCTTCTGTGCTGCAGGAAGATCAATATTTAACTCCAGTGTTATCCACAGTGTTTTGTGTTCAAATTCAACTGGTAGCATAGCTATTTTTCCATACAATAGTTCAAATGGAGTGAATCCTATAGTTGTCTTCCAAGTTTTTCTATATGCCCAGACGGCTTTTGATAGCCTACTACTCCAGTCCCAGTGATGCAAATGAACTATCTTTGTTAAGATTGCTTCTATTTCCTGATTTGTAACTTCAGCCTGTCCATTGGCCTGAGGGTGATAAGGGCTTGACTTCTGATGTCTGATGTTATATTCTTTCATGACCTCTTTTATTAGATTGGAAGTGAATTGAGCACCTTGGTCAGTTACAAGTTCTCTCGGTAATCCATATCTGGTGAAAATATCATCATACAAAAATTATGAAACCTTATGGTCCCGAGAATGTTTCATAGCTTTCACCTCGACCCATTTTGTGAGATAATCAGTGCACACCAGGATGTAAGACTTCCCATTGGATGGAGGGTCTATTGGACCAATAAAGTCCATATTCCATTTGTCAAATGGAGTGACCACCACTTGTGGATTTAATGGCATTTCATCAGATCTAGTTGGTCGGCCTATTCTTTGACATTTTTCACATTTTCTTGTGTAGCTGGCTGCATCTTTGTGAAGTGTAGGCCAATAATATCCAGTTGTTAGAATCTTTTGGGATGTTCTTTTCGCTGCAAAGTGTCCCCCACATGGTTCATTATGATAGGCATGGAGAATGTCATATGTCTCATCTTCTCTCACACATCTGCGCATTACTTGATCAGGTCCAGTGTAAAACAACATGTTATCAATCCAAGAGAAATTATAACTTTTTTCAACCAGTAGTCTTCTTTCTTTTGTTGGAACTTTGTTAGCTGCAAGGTAATTAGCTATGTCAACATACCATGGACTTTGGATAGTAATATGAAACAAATGCTCATCTGGAAATGCATCATCTATTAGAGTAGTATCTTCTTTAGTATGGTGGATTCTTGACAGATAATCAGCTACCACATTTTCCTTGCTAGGCTTGTCAACTATAGTAATGTCAAATTCCTGCAAAAGAAGAAGCCATCTTGCTAACCTGCCTGTGATAGCAGGTTTTTTCATGAGATATTTTATTGCTACATGGTCAGTATGAACAAATATATGATAGCCAGTTATGTAATGACATAATTTTTTCAGAGAATATACTACTGCTAGTAATTATTTCTTGGTCACTGTGTAGTTTAACTCTGGTCCATGGAGGCTTTTTCTAATGTAGTAGATTGCGTTTTCCAGGTTACTAGACTTTTGTCCTAGGACAACACCTACTACATAGTCTGAAGCATCTGTATGAATGTGAAATGGCAAAGTCCAATCAGGATCCCTAAGTATGGGTGCAGTGGTTAATAGTTTCTTAAGTTGTAGGAAGGATTCATCACATTCTTTTATCCAGTTAAATTTGGCCTCTTTTGTAAGCAAAGTATACAGAGGACTAGCTATTTGACTAAAATTTTGGATAAACCTTCTATAGTAGCCAGCATGGCATGTCCTAGGAAAGACCTAACATCTTTATGCTTTGTATGAATGGGCAATGTTAGAATTACCTCTATTTTTGCAGGATCTACCTGGATTCCAGCTTCAGATATAAAATGTCCCAGCACTATGCCTTCTTGCATCATCATGAAACATTTGTCACTATTGAGAGACAAATTATGTTCCTGACATCTGATTAGAACTCTTTCCAAATTCTTCAAGGCTTCCTGAAAGGTGACTCCAAATGTAGTAAAGTCATCCATATATATTTCCATACAATCATGTGATATATCAGCAAAAAATGTTGATTACAGCTCTCTGGAAAGTAGCTGGTGCATTGCATAAGCCAAATGGTAATACAGAATAGGAATATGTACCCTAGGGGCATGTGAATGTAGTCTTCTCCTGGTCTTCTGGAGCAATGTTGATTTGATTGTAACCACTGTATCCATCTAGAAAGGAGAAATATTTCTTACCAGCCAGAGTGTCCAGGACTTGATCAATAAAGGGTAAAGGAAAATGATCCTTCTTTGTGGCATTATTCAACTCTCTATAATCCACACATATTTTCCATTTCCCCCATTTTTTAGGTACAATGACCAAAGGTGATACCCAAATGCTATCTGAGATTGGATAGATGAAACCAGCATCTAGTAATTTTTGTAATTCACTTTTGACTATTTCTCTCCATGCTGGATTTATCCTTCTTTGAGGCTGTTGTAGTGGTAAGCTGCCATCATTAATATAGATCCTATTGGTATATAGCTTGGGGTTTAGACCTAGCATGTCTCCATAATTCCAAGCAAAGGCTTTCTCATGCTTACACAAGAGTTTAGTTAGCAATGCCATTTATTGAGGTGGCAACTTGTTGTTTACATGGAGATTTTTACCAGGGGAAATTTCCACAGTAGTTGTTAGCTCTACCATTGACATCTCAGGTACTGGGTTTGTAGCTATTTCACATGGTAATAATTGGCTAATTATCTCAGGGCTTGCTGGAAAGATACATTCTTCATAGGTACATAGCTGTAGAATAGCACTTTCAGAAAAATCTTTTGCTACTATACACTCATTGGTAAGAATACTCTGTATTACATCATCTTCCTCTTGCATTTTTAGAAAAGACTGTCTATGCATCATCATAAGCTAAGCAACAGAGTTGACCTCTTCTTCCTCATCTCCTAGTTCTAGCCAAATAGGATCCTTCAAATCTAGCTGAGGCTGGGCAGGAGGATAGAGTGTTATTTTCTTTATTGCCTGGCCATTTGAAATTATCATACTTCTTGATCTACAACTAATTTTTGCATCAGTGGTGGCTAACCAAGGTCTCCCTAGGATGACTGGATAGCCAGCAAAGTTTACTTTTGGTGATAAGATGAGAAAATCAGCAGGGTATTCCCATGAGTCTAGGGTAACTACCACATCTTCTATAAGACCATCTAGAGTGACTATTGAACTATCAACAAGTTGTAATACTGTTGGTGTTGTTCTTAAGCCTTCTATACTTAGTCTGTGCATTGTATCTTTTATCATCACATTAATGAATACCCCCAAATCAACTAAAGCATTTTTAACATATTGTCCATTAATTACCAAGTCAACTACTGGACTTCTAGGGTCTGAATACTTGGGTACAACTACCTTTCCCAACATCATATCCACAAGTTTCCCTATGACATGAACTATTTGAGGGTCCTTCTTCTTCCTCCATGGCTTTTTAAGGCATGCATCTTTAATAGCTTTCCCATAGATAGGAATGTCTTTGATAGCTTGAAACAGAGGTATTTAGATGTGCATATTTTTTAGCTGCTCAATAATATTAAAAGGCATTTCCTCTTGGGATATAGGCTTTTCTATTGTGAGCCTTTGTGTAAAAGGAGGTTCAACTGAGGTTTCATCATCGGTTTTGCTGGATTTTTGAGTTGATTGGGTGGTATTTTATAATATAGCCTCTGAAAGAGGTGTTGATGCTACAAGAGTGTCTGCAACTTCTGTGATAATAGGATGTTTGGGTGCAGGCAAAGTAGTACCTGACCTCAGATGTATGTTAGATATCTCTAGAGCGTAAGAAGGATACTATTGTGTATTAGTAGTATACATTGGTTGTTGTTGTTGCTTTCTATTTGGATTTGGTTGTGGCTGAGTAGGAAATTGTATTTTCTTTGGATTGGGGATAGTGACTGCAAGAGGTGTCATTATTACAGGAGGTGGAGCTGGCGGTGGCAGTTGTGGAAAAGCAATATTTTGGTTAGGCCACTGTGGAGGTCCCCTCCATTGATTATTTTGCTGCCAATTTCCTAGCGGTGGTTGCCATTGGTTTTGATGGTTAGGCTACTAGTTATTTTTTTGGTTAGGCCACTGGTTATTTTGCTTGTTAGGCCACTGGTTATTTTGCTGGTTAGGCCACCGGTTATTCCAGGTTGGCTGAGAGTATTGAGGAATACTCTGATAACTTTGGTTTTTCTATTGACTATTGTAAGGATTTGAAAATTGCAATGGGTCTTGAGGCATACCTTGTCATGGTACCCATGGGCAATGTTGAGCAATGAAGAACACTTGCTCATCATCTCCTTCTATCTTCATGTACTCAGTAGGCAAATGTTGATTTTCCAGGTTCACCACCAGCTTGCATCCACATTCTTTCTTTTGTTTACGACAATGAGGACAATACTCAGCGAACTGCAATTCAGTGTCTGCATGTTTCTTCTTGGTAGTCATGGTGTCGAGATGTGTGGCAACATCATTAATGATGTCTTGCTTGAAATTTGCTAGCAAATTAGATATCTCCAACTTAGAAATGCCTGAACTACTCCCTTTAATTGTTGTAGACCGATATCCTTTGCTTTTCTTCCCAGTTGATCTGGAGTAGTTGAGAAAAATTTTCTTGAGATCATCCCAAGAATTTTGGGATATGTCCCCACTGGCCATGAGGTTCAATGCTTCTAGACAGCTGTCGTTCACTCCTCTCAAGAAGACTAGTTTCTGTGAATCCTCCGCCAGAACATGTTGGGGATTCTTCTGCATGGTGTATAAAAAACATGAAACATAGTCCTCCAAAGTTTTGTCCTCCTTCTGCAATATTCTAGAAATGTCATCTCCCCTTGGGTCACTCCCCTTACAATATTCTTTGTATTTCTGTAGAAACAGGGTCTGCAACTCATCCCATGTGCCTGTTGCATTTGCTCCTAATCCCATGAACCATCGTAAGGCTGACTCTTTCAATGTTTCTGGAAATAGCTTGAGTTTGTGGGCATCAGTGTTATAGTCAAAGCTACGATAGAGGATGTCAAACTCAAACAAAAAGGTGTCAGGATCTTCGGTTATCAGCCCATAAAATTTTGGAAGTGCAGCTAAGGGTATATTCTTAAGGTTAGCATTGTTTATAAGGCTCGTCAAAGGAAATGGGAAAGTAGGGTGTGCCATTACTGGAGGTATCAGGGGTGGAACTTGCTGTTGGAAAGGAATATTAGCCACAAGATTGTTATTAGCAGGTGTGTTTGGGTCAGAATTATCAAGAAAGTTGGCCAACATTTCAGCAAAAGGCCGAAAACCACTTATATCAAAAGGTTCTTCTCTAGTGGAAGATGCTACAGGAAACTCGGGACTTGCGTCAACAAAAGGAAACTCAACTTCTTTAGCTTGCTCATTCAAATTCACAGGTTCTCCTAGAAGAAATCTACCATATTCGTCTCTTCTTCTTCCCCTTCGATGCATGCAAATTAATTCTTCACACTGGTGAAGAAAATTTAGGACCAAAAACCACTAAGCTAACTAAAAGAATGAAAAACAAAATGACTCATAAATTTTCTTAGCTTGACACCATCCCTGGCAACGGCGCCAAAAATGAACCGCCTCACAATAGGTTCTTAGTAATCGTGCCCAAAGCCTCTCTTAGGAATAGTTTATTCAATCTAAGGATCACTTCTCCCACCATGAGGTGCATTTAGTTTTTCAACCTAGGGATGTATACTTGAAATGGTATGGCATAGTATGTGCGACTAAGGTCCTTAAGGAGCCATTCTACCTATGTTGCAGGAAAGTAAAATACATAAAAGGAATCTATATTAGGGTTGCAGGAAAGGAAACACACTTAACCCTTACTAAAATGAATGCTACAACTTGAAAACTCTACTTAAATCTATTCTTTCAACCTAGAGCATTCACTATAGCTATCCTTGCAAGTGTTGCAGGAACATTCATGAAGTACAATGCTGCAGGAAGAAACTCTAATCTTATATCTAGAATACTGGAAATGCAGAAAGTAAATCTATTCCACTTCTACTCTAATCCACCTACCAAGTGGGCCCCCTTGGTTGGCTTCTGCTAATCTATGAACACAGAATATGAACCAAAATTTACTTCATTATCTTTCAAAAATGATTACATGAGAGTAAGACATGAAGCTAAAAAATGAACTTGCTGAACAAGGTACAATCAGAACATTGTTTTCTTCCCCAAAAATCTAAACTTACAAACAAACAGTCTCCTCCCTATAAGTATAGGATTGACTTCTTTCTTCCAAAACAGAAAAGATACTAACTAACTAAAACCGCGCCAAAGAGAGAAAATAGGAAGCGCAACGGCCCATGATGTGCACAATGAAGTCTGGGCGATCAAGTCAACATGCTAGTAATACGGAGGGAATATAGCAGAGCTATATTTATGCATCTCTAAAATAGTGGTTCCTGATTTGCAGTAGCCGTGTCTTCTGATGTCATGATGGCTTATCCGCTCGAAGCTGGTCTTTACGCCCTCCTTCAATGCTGTCGACCACTCCTAGCGACTCCTACTTCCTAGAAAGATTAGTTAATATTGAAAAGATATTCATGCAAGCAACTTATCATATTAATCCAGATGTTAGAACACACATTCTGATTATTATATGAAATACTGCAACATATATATAATATTGGCGTAATATGACATATCTATTCCACCCATGGTTTAATGGTTCTTTCTATACTTAACAAAAGTTCAATTGACTAAAAGTTCATAATTGTTCTGATAATACTTGAAAATAGAGTGTAAGGATTAACATAATAGAGATAGTAAAACAGGCTCATCAATGCTAAACCTACTAAAATGGAAGTGCTTCCATTTTAAGATGATACATAAATATGCCACGGGGTTGATAATTATGGATTGCTTTTATATTAGTATTGGTTGAGTAATATGTTCCATATTACTTAATCAATAATAATATAAAAGTGTATTTTTATTTTCCTTTTTTTGCCTGTAATAAAGGGTAATTTAATATTTATTACTTGGTGTGTTCTATAAACCTTGTAATAAAATACTAAAATTTCAAATGAAAAAATAGGGGATGTGTAATCAAGGGAGGATTTGCTTTGCATGCACTTATAGGAGAAGAGAAGTTTTTATTTTTGAGGAGTGAGAGGTGATAAGAGGGGGTTTTCTCCAACTTGGAGTTAGTTCAGAGTTCCTTTGGAGTTGCTATCAATTGTACACCAGTTGAGGAGGGTGTTGAGGTAGTTAACACCTTGTATCTTCCAGTCCCAACCCTATTTTCATGGCTTTTCTTTCCAATTTCGACCCCATGTGTTATTTTCAGATTTGGAGGAGGATGCAAGGTTGATTTTTAGTTACACTTCAGTTCATAGTGCAATTCACATTGGAGTTGGTGTAGCCTTCCTATTAAGAATTTTAGTGGTTATTTTGAGAGGGAGTTCTTTTATTTTTCATGGGTATGCATTGTAGCTTTAGATCAACTCTTTCATACTTCAGTATTGTATTGGAGCTCACATGATTTTCAGATCCTATAGCAGCCAAGCCATGTTCCTTTGATTTTATAATGAAGAGAATAATTTTCCCTCTTATTATGGCATTAACAAGTTTTGGGTTGTGTTTTACATTTTTCAGTAATTTGAATTTTGGAGATATTGTTTTTCCCCTTTCTAATTGTTGAGAGTTTGGGCCTTCTTTAAAACTATTATTGCATCTAAGTTGTGAGAATTAAGTTTTATTCAAGAATTATTATGAGTGCATGTAGCTTTAATAGTTTGCTAAAAATCAGAGATATTCGGTGGATCACCTTTTAGATTTAGATTTAAGTTTCAAATTTCTTTCTATCTCTTTTCTTAATCCAAGTTAGTTTTAGGTGATCATACGGGGAAGCCAACCCATAATCCAAAGATTGACTCTCGCTATAGGTACACCCACATTCTTGAGAGTCATTCCATGTTTCACAAGATCATTAGGTACATGAACATGGCATAGCAGGTGCAGATCTTAGTCACCAAATATTTTTGGCACACCTATTGGGACACTAGATTATTTCAATCCAAGATTTTCCATGCAATTCTGGTTTGGTTTGAAAATCACTTTTATAGCCTTTGGAGGTGGGATCCAATCACACACATAGCATCTTTACAAGGGAAAATCCACCAAATTTTTAGATGCAAGTGTTGGTATGTTCAAAACAAATTCATGTTATGATTTATAGCTCTTTATATGAATAAAAATGTCAAGTTTTAATGGACAGAATGAATATCCCCCACCATATCATGAGAATAAATAGGATGCTCAAAATTCAGCTATAATAAAATCACCCCAAGCCTATTTTTAGTCAAAGTTACCATGTTATAGAAGGTTGCTAATATGTTCAGTTTGCTCGCAATTAATATGCTCCTCCCCAATGTTCTAATTAGCCTTAAGATCCTCAAGTTCAATGAGAATTCCAAGAGCTTTAAAAGCAATAAGATATCAAGATATGTTACAATATTTTACTAATAAAATAGATGAAATTACTAGGAAGTGTGAGATCTAGTCATAGATAGAGGAATGTTCTTACTAGGCTTATCTTCATGAGCAAGATGATTTGGCTCATCAAGCCCAACTTTATAGGAAGGAAATGGAATAAAATGTCAAGGGATGGTAAAACAAATTGCAAATCTTATGGCTGAAGAAAAGAAGAAAATTGAGGCAAATCATGCAAGAGAGTTGGAGATTAAGAAGGAACATCATGAAAAAGAGTTACATGCTCAAAAGGATAAGTATGAGGAAGGGTTAACAATAGCAATGCAAGAGATAATGAAATTTTTCATTATTTCAACACAAAGAGTAAAGGAGCAATCAGATATTTCTCCATTAGAAGAACATGTACCCACTCAGGAATTTTTCCCAAATGGTACATTTTGTAATCTATTTTTTGGGAAATAAATCCTTACATTCAACACATTATGTTTGGTAGAAGATGCTCCTATACTTGAGCAAGTTCAACCCATTATATTTCAAGAGTAACCTGTTAAGAAACTTATTTATCCTCAAACAAACCCCTAGATTATGCAAGTTTATATAGCAGGTTCTATTGAGTCTCAACAAGACTGCTTTAAGGAGGAGCCTCAAATTTTTCCATTTCCATGTTTTATAGAGCCTCTTTAAATACATGAACCTATACTCCAGCAAGTAATTCCTTATGAAGATCTTGTTCAAGTGACATAACCATGTATTTTAAATTTTTTATCAGAGGTAAGGGAGGCTACATATATGGATATGTATGTTCTTAAGGAGGAAAAGGATGATAGCTTTGAGGATCTTATTGATTTGTTTTCTAAGTTTATTGGTTATGTTGAACAAGAGGATGGAATGGAGTCTAATTTATTTGTTGAGCTTCCTAAATATGTTGTTGGTGATGAAGAGGATATGTTCATAACTGGTTTAGAGACATGTATAGAACCACATGAAGAGTTGGAAAATATGCTAGCCTCACATGAGACAAAAATAAATAAATAAAAATGAATGAAATGGAGGAGTTTGAATCCATTTTTTATTATTTCTACTCAATATTTCTGGTTGTACCACACCTTGCAGGATTAGAAGTTTGTAATTAGATCCGTAGAGTAGAGCTTGTGCTTCAGGAAGATATTTCCAATGTATTTTACAATCATGATCAAAACTACAGTAAGGTAGAAGACTTGTTTTGGGATGCCAAGTATACATCTACATTATATTTGGAGCTCAAAGAACAATTTTGGGATGCAGAAGAGGCATTTTGTTTAAGTTTTGAGGTGGAAGATTTATTTTTGGATGCTGAAGAGTTTTTGGTTCAGATTTGAATCATGAAAAAATAACAGTTGAAGGTCTAATACAAGGATGGTTCCAAGAAAGAGTGCTAGAAGGTATAGCTTCCATAAAAGCAATGGAGACATCAAAAGTAAGGCATCAAGATTATGGAGCAGTAGAGCATAAAAGTGGGGTAATCATTCATCTTCCTAGATTTTTTCATTTTAAGAAGATGCACTATAAGGAATATGTCTAGGATGAAGGACATCAGATCATAAGAATTTGAATATGCACCCAATTATGAGGCCTCAATGGAAGAGAAACAATCTTAGGTTGGTTATACACATCCAAATAGAGACATTGTTGATCCAAATGAGGAGGTAGACCATATTATTTCTATCCTTTGAGAAATATTACAACAACTATCTTGGTGTTTTGCATTTTTTGTCCTGTTTCATATGTTTTCAAATTTGTAAAGATTTTCAAAATAGGAATGAAAGGGTGTTGTTTTCATAAACCAGTCAATGGTTTCATTTGATTCATGATCTTGTCAGCAGTTTATTATAGACTAGTTCATTTTTTGGCTCTCAATAAGATTTGGTCAAGCATGTTTCAGTTAGTTAGTTTGTGGTTAGTTGCTTTCAGTCGTTAAAGAGTAATCAGGAGCATTTTTTCATGTAGAACAATGACATGAATGAGTATAGATTACATAGAGCATGAGTTGTAACCCGATACCCTAGAGCATACATACTCCTTTAGGTCATCATTTTGAATCAGAACAACATTCCCAGTTTGTTTCAGTTCAATTTTTTTTTTGGTTTTGTTGGAGCATTCAAATTTTGGATTTTATTCCCTACCTAACACGATTCATCACCAAGCTTTTCTATTTGATCCACCCTAAAAAAGGTTGAAGCTACCAAAGTTTTATTATAAAATCTTTTCACAACATTGTCCTAGATAAAATGTCTATTTTCACCTATCAGAATGTGAATGTTGTGAAGCATATTTATCCTAATTATTCTATAACCATCCCATTGGTTTGTTTGTATCCCTATATATTACCACATGATCCATACTTCATAAGCCATCTGAATAAATTTTGAAATATACTTATGTTCATACATTATTTTTTGTTTCACAAAAGACAAAAACATAGGCTTAAAAATGGTGAACCTTTCGCTATTTCACAAAATTAAAAAAACATAGGCTGCAAAATGGTGAACCTTTCGCTGTCTCGCAGGGTCCCAAAAACAAAGACTGAAAAATAGAGAACATATCATTATTTTGCAAGAGAAACAAACAACGGTTGTAAAATAGCGAAACTATGACCATTTCGCAAAAGACAAAAGTGAGGGTTGAAAAACTGTGAAATCAATGCTATTTTGTGAAGGGCATTAACTTACACTTGTGAACTAGCAAAAAGGTCACCATTTCATAGGAAGTAATAAAGTGAGTTTGAAAGATGGTGTCATCACTATTAAATAGAAAAGATGGCCACCTCGTTGAGCAGACAATGCACACATGTGGAGGCTCGAAGAGAATTAAATGTTGTAAAATTGAATTAAAGGAAATAGTATTCGATTTTAATCACACCAGAAGTGAAAATTGAGTGTCGAAGAAATGTGGAAGTGAGAGCCAAGATGGTGCAGAAAAAATGTGAGAAGTTGCAGGGAGTTGGGTGTTGCAGAATAAAGCTAAACAAGTAAGTTCATCCTCTTATCCACTGTTTGAATTGCATTTAAGAGAAAAAATTCCTAGGAAGAAGAAGGAGTAGGTAGGAAAAAATGAACAAACCAAAGTCCCTTTATAGAAAGGTCTTATAGATGAATTACCAGGGTCTATAGATACCAGAACTAAGATTATCTTTTAGGATTCCTAGGGAGAATGTAGAGATGTTGATATCCCTCACATTAGTAGATCCCTTTTCTGGTATTTTTGCAACAAAAGAGATTAAAAAGTGCCTCAGTCCAACCCTTGGAAGCTTGACTTAGCAAAGGTTATAGTTCCAAAAAAATTTATAGATGTGGAACTTATTGATGTCTTGGCCTGCAATTATAAAAAAGAAACTAGAACAGTTAAAGGCATTGATGGAAACCCTATTTTGGTTGTCACAAGTCATCTATTGAAGAATGCTTTGGCCTGAATATGAATGCTCTTACTAAAATTAATAGGGAAGGATATCCAGTGGATTATGAATGAATGGTGAAAAAAAATTGGATTGCAAGAAGTAACTTATTTTAGGAAAAGAGGCAAGGACAACATACTGATGACTATAAATGATAAAGCTCCATTTCCTACAGTCGAATTTATGGATTTCTTTCAAGAAATGTATCATGGTTGGTGTCAATTTTATGATGATAATCATAGAAGTATAATGTCAGTGGAATTAATGTATATGTCCATGAGGATCCAAAACCCTAACATTAACATGGAATTTGATATTACTAGTGAGCTTGAGATAATTATTCACAATCAACTAGTTTACTGGGATACTGGTAGAAATTTTAACAATTATTCTCTATTGTGTCATTTAATACTCTTCTAGAAAAACAATGTGTTTATACATATGATGAAGTTAAATACTATGCATGATCATGGAAGAAGACTCCTAGTTCAATTATGGTGTAGAATATGGGACAAGAACAATAGAAATTGTGATTACAAAGAATTTCATTATGTCTTTGTTGTGTGGATATTCAAAGCACTTGGAGTTTAGATTGAAAGGATTCCTTCTAAGATAAGGTAGTTCTTAGACCATTGGAATACAATCCAAAAAGGGTCACACTCACAATTTCACTAATTGGATGTTTAAAAATGATCACACTCTCATTAGGGTGTATGGATGCAAACAAGGCCCCCACAAATTACCAGTTTTTGTATCAAAGAGGGTTTCCTTTTTAGAATTTATCAGGCAGTTGATGTGGTTTTAAAAGGAAGTGAATGGACAAAGGAAGAAGGGGAATTTCCTACCCCATGTAGTCATGTATGTTGGATTGTCTATTGGCTCTAGTTACCTTGAAAAGGTTCAAGATTATTAGAAGAAAGAATATTGTTTGAAAGATGAAGAGGATAGGGTCTATGACCCTGAAGGTTATATTAATTATTTTATAAAAGAACTTAAACATCAAATTGACACGATGAAATATATATTGCCCTTAATTGCATGACTCATCAAGATGTTATGTAGACATAGAAAAAATGGAATCTATTGAATAAATTGGAAGAGGATAAACAAAAGAAGGGGAAACCATGGTTCCATCGCAGTTAGACCCATGAGATAATGAGGATGGAGCAATGTCTAAAATATTTTGAGAATGCATATGGGAAAGCTACAAGAAGTGTGTCACAAAAGGTTAAGCCAGGTCCCCCTAAAAGGAATAGAAAATTGATAATTCATAACTCATATTATGAGAATGCATCAAACTCTCTTCCTCCAAAGAGGCAAAAATAAGATGAGACAATACCTATTGTACCTTATGATGTTTCAAAGCAAGAGGGGGATAGTGAAGAGACTGCTAGTGCACTTAAAGAACTTGGTAAAGATGAAGAGGTTGATAAATGTGGCTCTCCATCTATATTTCAAGAGGAAGTCCATTACTATAAGGCTAAACTTCCATAGGAAGAAGAATCTATTGATTTTATAGATGAAAGAGAAGCCATATCAGCCAAATTTGTTGAGGATGAGAACTTGATCAAAACACAATAATTCAAAGACTTTTGGATTCATATGAAAATAAAAGATTTTGAAGAGAAAAATAAATTAACTTTTATGGAGATTGAAGAATCTAGACATGAGGAGATTGATAGGGCATATTAATGCCATAATTTAGAAGCCCTAGGACATGCTTTTACTAGGAACTTTTCCATGTTTTCATCATTCTTATCATGCTTTTCCATATACTTTTACTTATATTTGTTGTTATGTGGCATGTTGCCACCAAACCTATTTTGTGATTGGAAATACTTAAACATGCTACGCTTGGATGAAGATGCTAGGTTATTTATTTTGGAATTATAGTTATGTATTTTTGGAATGAATTTGTTGTTTAAACATGAATGATGAATGTGTATCTTGATGTCTGTTATCATAAATGTCTCTAACATCTGGAGTGCAATGCACCAAATTAGCAACTCTTACCTTGACTAGGTAAACTGCGTCCATGTTCTGGACGCTTGACCCGGTCTTGTAGCAGGTGCATTTGGGAAACCTCAGGCGCAGCATAGATGGATTCAGGATGATCAAGGTGGCAGGAAACAAGCAAAGACCTAGGCATCATAATAAATTCTCCAAGGAAATCTAGGGAAGAGTGGGAAGTTGGATTTGTTGTCAAAAGCATTTCTTTGCTCTTTCATGGATCTATTCAATCTCCAGTTTTATAGTTTCCTTTCATGTTTAGTAGGGTTGTAATAAAAGCTATGTCTATCTTTATGGTATGACTAGATAAGAAATTATATGGTTTTCTTTCTTTAAATAAATCCCCACTCCTGCATGAGAAGGAGGGCATTATCAGTTATAGTTTACATTATGTTTCTTTACAGTTGAATTT
The DNA here is from genome assembly GCA_018584345.1 of Thuja plicata. Lineage (NCBI taxonomy): Eukaryota > Viridiplantae > Streptophyta > Pinopsida > Cupressales > Cupressaceae > Thuja > Thuja plicata. The sequence continues at coordinate 3,273,268 of MU225749.1, forward strand.
GTAATACATTTTTTATCAATAGCGAATGAAATTTTAAATCTATAGTTTAGTATAATTGAGTTTGGATACTCACTCAAGGGGGTCCACTTGGTGAGGAATCTATGTTAGATAGATAGGATCATTTGTATATAGTTTAAGTTTCTTGCATCTTGGTTTTATAATTCTCGTGTTAACATAGTTCCTACATCCAAAAGCTGCAGGATAGTCCAACACTTACTGCAGCCAAAGAGGTAGAGCTGTCAAAGCATTATGATTATATTTTCAAGTATTTTAAAGCTATAGTGTTCCTTCAAGCACTTTCACTTCTGCATTTCCTTTCCAACATTCTTTACATCTTTAGAATATTTTCCTTCCAAAATCAATTTACTTCCTGCAACCATAGAATAGTTTCCCTTCAAAAGCAATATTTTTCCTACAGCCATAGCGTGGTCTGAGTAAAAATCCTTGGTGCATATACTTTTCTGGCCCATTTCAAGTAATATTTCCCTAGGTTGATAAATTAAATAAGTTTCTATAAAGGAGGATACCTGCTCATTCGGATGTCCAATCCCTAAGTTATGGTACTTTCCTAGTATTTGATACCTTAATAGAATCGATCATTTTTGGTGCCGCTATCGAGGACGATGTCGAGCCATGTTCTTTTCCTCAGCCATTGGTAGATTTCAATTTAAGCATGTACATCCTTTTTAAATAGGGTTTTCTATCAAAAATTATTTCACTCCACCACTGAAATCTTTCATTTACCTGTATGCATAGAAGAAGAAGAGACGCTCTAGGAAGGTACTTACTTAACTACCCCAACAATCGTTTAAGAGATATCTTTGTACCAAACAAAGACAAAGAGGAGGGTCAGTTCATGGATGCAATTGTCAACCTTCTTGTATCAAAATCATCATCATCTTCAGAAGGTGATCCACTGAATTTTCACCTTCTAGAAGGTGAACTTGAGTTTAATCCATTTGCATAAGCCTTAGCCAATCTCAGAATCCAAAACCCAGACAATCAAGAAGAAAATCCACTACCTTTAGTCATTTACCAATTGCCAGGTCTCCCTCACCATCCACCCAGGATGGTGAACCCCCTACCTTTCCATTTCCCATTACTAATTGGCATGATAAAAACAACCTCAAGAATATTCCCTCATCAATGCTTCCCAAATTTTATAGCTTAGTGACCGAAGATCCAAATACCTTTCTCTTTGAGTTTGACATCCTCTTCTATAGTTATGACTATACCATGGATGTCCATAGGCTCAAATTTTTTACTACAAATATCAAAGAGTCTACATTAAGATGGTTTATGGGCTTAGGTCAAGATGTTGTTCATAATTGGGATGAAATGAAGGTAACTTTCTTGGAAAAGTATAAAGAATACTGCAGGGGAAATGATATGAGAGGGGATGACATCTTCAAGATGACCCAGAAGGAGGATGAAACCCTATAGGATTATGTGTTGAGATTCTTGTTCAGCCTCCAAAAAAATACTCATCACCAGCTTAATGAGGAGTCCCAAAAACTTCTCTTTCTACGGGGTATAAATGAGGGATGCACTGAGGCCTTGTATCTTATGGGCAGAGGAGATATCACCCAATCCACATGGGGTGATATCAAGAAAGTCTGTCTCATTTACTCAAGAGCTGCGGTGAAGAAGGGCAGAGGATACAGATCCACAACAAGAAAAACTATTGGTTTTGGAGCCTCAAGGGCAAAAATCACACATTTCTTGTCTGACTTTAAGCAGGACATTATCAATAACATGGCCACCTAGTTGGATACAATGTAGGAGAAAAAGAAACATGAGGAGGCTGAAGCTATGATAGCAGAGTTCTGTCCACATTGTAGATAGAAGAAGAGAGATTGTCATTGTAAATTGGTTGCCAACATGGAGATTGCATAGTTACCCACTAATTACAAGCCAATTGAAGGGGATTATGAGAAAGTATTCTTCATTGCACAATGAAGTCCATGGGCTCAAAGACAAGGTATGCCTCAGGGCCCACTTACTTTTACTAGTCTATTTTATAGTAATCAATGGCAACAACCTATGAATAATCAATATCCTCCTTGGAATAATCCACAACCTCAGTGGAAACCTTACCTGTGTCCTCAATGGAAACAACCCCAAGGGAATTGGCAACAAAACCTTCAGTGGCTCAGAGGCCATCAATGGCCAAACTAGCAATAGGGACTCCTACAGCCACCACAATAGCCGCAACAACAAGCCCTTCTGCCACCTCTTGCAGCCACTATAGGACCTCCTAAGCCTACTCAAATCCCTGCACAACCTTAGCCAAATCCTAATAATAGGCCGCCGGCAACTCAGCAAAATATCTATTCAGTTGACCCAAACCAGTACCTTGCATATGCGATCAATGATATTCATTTATGATCAGGCACTACTCTTCCCACACTTCCTATTATAACTGAAGTAACTCTAGATGATCCCCTACGACAAACTACTCCAGCTTCCACTCCAGTAGGTTTGACGGTATTACCAATACCATTACAACCAGCTCCACCTCCCTTTCCACAAATGTTGCAGGATGATCACTCTACGCATAAAGAAGATGCAACCTTTGACATTCTAGATCAATTAAAGAACTTCAATGCTTAGATTCTTCTTTTTCAGGCAATCAAGGATGTCCCCACATATAGGAAGGCTATAAAAGAAGCTCACTTTAAAAATCTTGGTCATAAGCGGAAGGACCCCCAGATAGTCCATGTCTTGGGTAAACTTATTGATATCATGCTTGGCAAAATAGTGGTCCCCAAGTATTCTGCTCTAGGCAGCCTGATTGTTGAAGTAACCATTAATGGGACAGCCATCAAAAATGCTTCGATTTACTTAGGAGCTTCCATAGATTTCATGATGAAGGATATCATGCAAAAACTCCACATCACTACCCTTTGGGAAACACCCACTGTCCTATAGCTTGCGGAAAGCTCCATAGTCAAACCCGACAGGGTAGTGGAGGATATAGTTGTTGACCTTGAAAATTGGTCCTACCCCACCAACTTTATGATCCTCTCACCTAAAGTCACCTTAGGAGGCTATCCCATAATTCTTGGTTGACCCTAGCTGGCTACTATTCATGCCTTTATAGGATGTCACTCTGGTGGGATGACCATTTCTAAAGGTCATCATACTAAGACATTAGCCTTATATCCACCAACACAACCACAAATGGATTTTGCCTCACTAATATGGCCTAACATTGGAGAGGAGGCTAAGGTAGTCAATTCAGTAGCCCAACTCATGATGTTAGAAAGGGATCCTTTCCTATAGCTATAGGAGGAAGACACCATAATCACCAACATTTTATGAAACTAGTATGGTCACAATTCAGAATCCATTAACTGTCTCAACCCCCATAACTGCTCCATGTAAGCTTTGTACCCTGATTGCGCCTTACCTCCCTCTCTTGCAACCGAGCACCTCTACCACCAACTGCTTCCCCATGAGTTCCAAGCACCTCCATTAACAGATGCATCTATGGTAGAACTCAAAAAGCAATTGGAAGTTTCCCCTGACTGTTGTTTACATATTAATAGCCAGCTTACAAACTAGCAATAGACATCTTTGACCACCCTGCTAAAAATCCATACCACGACCTTCGCCTGGGATTATTCAGACATGAAAGGTTTGGACCCTAAACTATGTACCCATCAGATCTTCCTAAAAGAAGACAAAAATCCTGTCAGATAATTCCAGAGGCATATAAACCCATCGTTAAGAGAAATAGTCAAAACAGAGTCGCAAAAACTAATGAACACCGGTTTCATCTACCCAATCTCTGACAGCCAGTGCGTCTCACCTTTAGTCATTATTCCAAAGAAAGGAGGAAATTGGTGAGTATGTGTTGACTATAGGAAACTTAAAAATGCCACCAAGAAGGACCATTTTCACATGCCGTTTATAGACCAAGTCCTAGATTCCCTAGCAAGAAAGTGTCAATTTTCCTTCCTAGACAAATATAGTGGCTACAACCAGATCCAGATACTTCCTAAAGACCAAGAGAAAGAAACATTCACTTTCCCTTGGGGAATATTTTCTTACTCTGTGCTTCCTTTTGGCCTCTGTAATGCTCCAGCTATATTCCAATGTGCAGTTATCAGCATTTTTGCTAATATCTCCCATGATTGCATGGAAATATACATGGAGGACTTCACAAATTATGGGGAAACCTATGAGGAATCATTGGTCAATTTGGCCAAAGTTCTTACCAGGTGTAAGGAGCATAATTTGTGCCTCAACAATGAGAAATGATCCATAATGATGCAGGAAGGTGTGGTGTTAGGTCACTACATCTCTACCAAGGGAATACAAGTGGATCCTGTGAAAATTGAAGTCATCATGAACCTCCCCGCTCTCGCCAAACAAAAGAATGTTTGCAGCTTTCTGGGACATGCTAGTTATTACTGGTTCATTAAGGATTTTAGAAAATTAGCCAGGCCCATGTACTTCCTGCTCACAAAGGATTCATAATTTATATGGAAAAATTCTTGTGAAGAATCCTTTCGGCAGCTGAAGAATGTACTTACACATGCACCACTTCTCAGAGGACCTAATTGGGCATTACCATTCCATATCCACATAGATGAATCTAACCATGTTGTAGGCATTTTCCTCGGCTAGAAGGATGGACCAGTGGAACATGTCATCTACTTTATAAGCAAGAATTTACAGGGCGCAGAGTTGAACTACATAGTAACTGAAAAAGAACTCCTGGCTATAATTTATGCACTGGATAAGTTCTGCCACTACATAACCGGTTACCCAATATTTGTGCATATAGATCATGCAACCATCAATTATTTGGTAAACAAGCTTGTCATTACAGGTAGGTTTTCCAGATGGCTCTTGTTGCTACAAGATTTTGACATCACGATAGTGGATAAACTAGTCAAAACCAATGTAGTGGCTGATTTTCTCTTCAGATTACAGAATGATGGTGACCCACATGTCATCGATGACAATTTTCTAGATGACCACCTATTTTCTATTTCCACTCATACCCCATGGTATGCGAACATTTCCAATTATCTGGTTACTCAAAAGGTACCACCACATTTTTCTTCCAAGGAAAAGAGGTTATTAATTGAGAAGACTTTCAATTTTTCCTAGCTGGCCGATTGTCTCTTCTATACTAGACCTTATCAGATCCTGAGAAGGTGTATTCATGAGGATGAGACATATGATATCCTTCATGCCTACCATGATGAACCCCATGGTGGCCATTTTGTAGCTGAACGTACAGACATGAAGATACTCAATACTGGCTATTACTGGCCCACTCTCTATAAAGATGCATCCAATTACACCCACAAGTGTGATAGATGTCAGCACATGGCTTGACACACCAAATCAGATGAAATGCCTCTATTTCCTTAGGTAATAGTCACTCCATTTGATAAATGGAGAATATATTTTGTGGGACCAATTCATCCCCCATCAAATGACAACTCTTACATTTTGGTTTGTACTAACTATGTTACTAAATGGGTGGAAGTACGGGCTATGGAGCATGCAAGGGATAATAGGGTTGCATAGTTTTTATATAAGGAAATATTTACCAGGTATGGTGTTGCACGGGAACTAGTCCTAGATCAGGGAGCTCAGTTCACTTATAATCTGATCACTGCCCTTATGGAGGAATATGACTTTCACCACAGGAAGTCTAGTCCATATCATCCCCAGGCGAATGGTCAGGCCGAGATCACCAACAGGGAGATTGAGGCCATCCTCACTAAGATAGTTTAGTTGCATAAAATAGACTAGAGTAGCCAATTATAATAATTTTTGTGGGCCTACTGCATCACATGGAAAACCCTTACTAGATTTACACCTTTTGAGTTGGTTTATGGAAAGACTATTGTAATGCCCATAGAATTTGAGCATAAAACTTTACACACAGCATTACATCTCAACTTAAATCTTCTTGTAGCTCAATAAGAGAGGCTCCTATAGCTTAACTATCTGGATGAGATCCGCAAGTCTGCTTTATAGAACACAGAGTTGATTCAGCTTCCACGGATAAAATGGCATGATTCACATATACAAAATAAATGGTTTGTTCTTGGTGAATGGGCACTTCTATATGACTCTCAGTTTCAAGAGAATCAAGGTAAGCTTGAAACTCATTGGCTTGGTCCTTATGAGGTTGAAATTTTTTTTGCTAATGGTGCAGTCCAATTGTCTACAATTGACCCTATCTGCTTCAAGTTATTGGTCAATGGTCACAGAATCCGTCTGTACCATAAACCCACCACTAAAGCAGAGTTCTTGTGGCAATTTGAATTTCATCCTACCATAGCTGATCCTCCTTGATAAGGCCAAGATAGGGCCATATAAGTTTTATGTTTTCATATGTTTTATGGCTACTTTTGAAAGACTTTATATGTTTTCATGATACTTTCCAGATTGTTTAATATCTTAGAACAGTTATATCTATGGGTGTATGCAAATATATGTGAAATGTTTTTAAAAAGTTTATAAAGATGCTATCTATGTGTTGTATGGATATATGGAATTAAATCTGATATCTTTATGTCTTACCTTAAGTCGAGTGGGTTTCCTGTAGCCATATGGTGAAGAGCAAGGTAGTAAATAAACTTGTTATGAATTCTTTGTCTTGGATATGTACACGTGCTAACCCTTTTTGCAGAGGCAATGGATCCATGAATAAGGAAGGAGTCAACATAAGAAGAATAGAGTAATGCTTTGAAAGGACCAGCCATTGCGGAACTCATAATGGTTCTACTACCACGGGTGAGAATGAGTCCTGTTGCAGATGAATCATAGTTGAAGTGGTCACGATGGAGTCAATCTAGCAGCAGAGTGTTCCTAGATTTCATGAATGTATAAATGCAGTTTGTTCCTTCAGTTTAAGTTGTTGGTCATGTTCTTGATGACTACCATATCCCTAATGTTGGGGAAGTCCTAGTAAATAGGAGTTTGTTTCAAGATTGTTATTAATTAAACTGGAAGTTCTATTCCCAGTAGTTAGTCGATAGATAGAGATTTATTACCATACCCTGTTGTAATTCAGAAAGAGATATACAGTCTTATTTTCTGTATCTTGTGTAATCCATGTTTTATGAATAAATTATGAGAGCTTCAACTTCTAGTATCTAAGATCTTGTTTATTCACACTTCTGTGGGGGCCCACACGGGAGGTGAATCTAATTCATAGTTAAGTAGGTTGCAAGTTATTTTGAGTAAGTAGGTTTGCAAGTTATTTGAAGAAAGTAGGACTTTGTTTCTCCTGCAGCCACTAGTAACAGCACCAGTGGTTATTCCTACAGCAAAGGCAGTTAGCTAGTTTATCATTCCTTCAGCATAGGATTAAACTTACTATTTTAGCATGTCACTTCATCTTTAGATTACACTGTTGACATTGCATTTCCTAGTTTAGTTCCTTTCAAGCATTTTCCATTTACTATAATGATGGATTTTAGAACTGATTAGAGCATATACTTTGCTATCACCATTTCAAGTTTACGCCCCTAGTCAATAATTTAATGAGCTCAATGTATTATTTCTAGTAGAGAGGATGTATAATCCTTAACTATAAGAGGTATTATATAGAGCAGCCTTTTTTGGCACCGCTGCCGGGGAATGGTGTCAATCTAATCTAGCCTAGAGTCATTTTAGGCCTAGTTTAGCATTTCTTTTTATGCATAGAAGAAGAGATCATCTTGGGAAATTCCTTCCTCAAGGTCATCAAGCCAAGTCATTTAATTCATTCCATTCTGAGCTTGAGGAACCCCAAGTTGCACCCATAGAAGTTGAAGAATCATTTTAAAACATATTTGGCGATGCATTTGATCACTTACTATCATCTGACAAATCCTTGCAATTAGATGAACTATTTTCTGAACCAGAAGATCTCCTATCACCACCAGGGCCTCCTCCAAGGATGGCTCAACCAACCTTTCCCTTCCCAATTCTACCTCAGCAAGGAAATCAAAATTTGAAGAACATACCCTCTACAGCCTTGCCCAAGTTCTATGGCCTCATCACCGAAGACCCTGAGAATTTCCTTTTTGAGTTTGACATCCTTTGTAGGAGCTACGACTATACAAATGATGCACATAAGCTCAAGTTGTTTCCATCCACTCTAAAGGAAGCTACGCTACAATGGTTCATGGGCCTTGGTGCTAATGTTGTAGCAGATTGGACTGCCATGAGCAACATGTTTCTTTCCAAATACAAAGAATACTGTTGAGGGCGAGATTTGAAAGGTGATGACATCTTCAGGATGACCCAGAAGGAGGACAAGACCCTAGAAGATTATGTCTCCAGGTTCATGTACAACCTACAATGTAACACTCAGCATCAATTGAACAAGGACTCTCAGAAACACCTTTTCATTAAAGGTGTTAATGAAGGAAGCATTGAGGCTCTAGACCTAATGGCTGGAGGTGATGTTACACAAAAAAATTGGGATGATATCAAAAATATCTGTTTGAACTACTCCCGGGCCACTGTCAAGAAGGGTAGAGGAATTCAAGACCTAGCACACAAGCATGCTGGCTTTGGGGTATCCAAGATACAACTTTCTTATCTCCTATCAGACTTTAAGCAGGACATCATTAACGATGTCACTACTCAGCTGGATACCATGCAAGCTCACAAGAAGAAAGAGGATGTTGATGTTGTGCTCACAGAATACTTCCCGCATTGTAGGGAGAAAAAGAGGAGCTGAAAATGCAAGACCATTGCAAATATAGAGTCCCAGCCGATGCCTACGGAGTTCAAAGCTATCGATGAGAATGGGGAGGTGCTATATGTCGCTCAATGCAGGCCATGGGCCCCACAACCAGGTATGCCTCAAGATCCTCTTCAAATTCCTAGCAATAATAATCCATGGTAGAGTTTCCCAAATTCATGTCCCCATAATTTTGGAGGATATAATAATTGGCAGCAACCTCAACAAGGGTGGAACCAGCCCCACCAGGGTTGGCAACAACCCCAGCAGGGTTGGCACTAGCCCCAGAAAGGTTGGCAACAGCCTCAGCAGGGCTAGCAACAGCCCCAGCAAGGGTGGCAGCAACCCAATCAATGGTCTAATCAGCCCAATCAGCAAGCCATAATTCCCCCTCCACAGTAACAAGCTCTAATGCCTCCTCCTGCAGCAGCTAATGATCCTCCTAAACCACCACAGTTTCAAGAACAACCTAATCCCAATCCCAATAACAAACCACCTGCTCAGAAGCAGAGCTATGCCTTGCATGACATTCATCTTAGGTCAGGAACTACCCTTGCTTCACCATAACCCCCTATCATAACCGAAGTGGAGGAGCCTCTTGTTGACCACAAAGATGTGTCGGCTCCTATAGCCAAAGAGCCTCCATTTCCTCAGAGATTAGCTCAACAAGCTAAACCCATAGTAAACCATGTTGTAGCAAACTTAATTGACCAATTAAAGCATATTACGGTAAAGATTCCTTTCCTAGATGCTATTAAGGAAGTTCCTGGCCTATACTAAAGCTATTTGGGAGGCCTGCATTAAACAACCTGGAAGGAGGAAAAAGGATCCTAAGACCATTCATGTCATCAGCCAGCTCTCTAATCTTATGTTAGACAAGTTGTCTATACCCAAGTATGCCGATCCAGGAAGTCTTGTGGTTATAGTTACCATCCAAGGTATACAAGTTCCAAATTCCTTAGTGGATTTAGGTGCATCTATAAATGTCATGACCAAAGAAGTCCTGTCTAATCTAAACATTGCTGGTCTCCGTGACACACCAACAATTTTGCAACTAGCTGATAGTTCCACTGTCAAACTTGATGGTGTAATTGAAGATGTGATAGTCACCCTACATTCCTGGGAGTATCTCATAGACTTTGTGATTCTCTCCCCTAAAGCTGATATGGGTGGGTACCCTCTGATTTTAGGATGACCATGGTTGGCCACTGCTGATGCCTTCATAGCTTGCCAGTTAGGAAAGATGACCATCTCTAATGGCGTCAACACCAAAAACTTGACACTCTACTCCCTTTCTCAACCCATGTTGTAGGACGAGGATGCCATGTGGCTAGAACTAGATGAACTTGATCTCGAAACTAACTCAATCCAGCAACTCATGGTAATAGGAAGAGAGTCATTTCTAGCCTCTAGGGAAGAAGATGAGATAATTTCATCTATCCTCACTAATGACTATGACATAGATTCCCAGATGTGTCCGCAATCAGACTGTGTTTTAGAGACTATTTTGACCACTCCAAATGCATCTCCATATTTGCTAGCTTCCAACTATCTTCATCTCCTATTACCCCGTGAACTAGCTTCACCACTAATTGCTGAGTTGGCCATGATGGATAAGGTCATAAAAATAGAAATTAGCCCTGGCAAGGAATTGAATATTAACTCTAACCTGTCATTACCCCACCAAAAAGATATCCTGCAACTGCTACAGGACAACCAAAAGGTCTTTGCCTGGGATTACACTGACATGAAAGGGATAGATCCTACACTTTGTACCCATTGGATCTACATAAGTCCAGACTATAAACCTATTAGGCAACTGCAAAGAAGAGTCAATCCTATCCTAAGGGATATAGTCAAAACTGAGCTCCAAAAGCTCCTTAATGTCGGGTTCATCTATCCAATTTTTGACAGCCAATGGGTGTCACCTCTTGTCATAGTGCCAAAA
>MU225749.1:3284290-3351130 GCA_018584345.1 Thuja plicata
GATTGTATGGAAATCTACATGGATGACTTCACTACCTATGGGAACACATTTGATGAAGCCAAGGACAATCTAAAAAAGGTCCTCCGAAGATGCCAGGACTATAATCTCTCTCTCAACAGTGAGAAGTGCTTTATGATGATGGAAGAAGGTGTCGTGTTGGGACATTTTATTTCCTCACATGGCATCCAGGTCGACCCCGCCAAGATTTCAGTCATCAGTACTCTTACCACACCAGAGAAGAAGAAAGATGTTCAGAGTTTCCTCAGCCATGCTGGGTATTACAGATGGTTTATCAAGGATTTTAGCCAAATTACAGCTCCCCTCTATAAAAAGGACTCTGATTTTACTTGGAATTCTAAGTGTGATAAGGATTTCCTACAACTGAAGGAAGTTTTAACCACTGCACCCATATTATGTAGACCAAATTGGGGTTTGCCCTTTCATATTCATACAGATGCTTCCGATTATGCTATCGAAGCAGTATTGGGCCAGCAAGAGGATGCAATTGAACATGCCATTTATTTTATCAGCAAGAATTTGCAGGGAGCCGAATTCAATTATAGTGACAGAAAAAGAGTTGCTTGTAGTAATTTATGCTCTGAACAAGTTCAGGCATTATATTACCGGTTACCAGATTTTTGTCCACACTGACCATTCTGTGATCCGATACCTGATGAATAAATCAGCCATCTCAGGAAGATTGGCTCATTGGTTACTACTCATGCAGGAATTTGACATCACCATCATCGACAAGCCTGGGAAAGCCAATGTTGTGGCTGACTTTCTCTCTCGCTTGCACGTTCCTGATGATCCTGCAGCCATCAATGACAATTTTTTGGATGAACATTTGTTCCTGGTTCAAGCACACAATCCATGGTACATTGATCTTGCCAATTATCTCACAATGAGTCGAACTCTGGCCCATTTTTCTTCCAAGGACCGCTGGCTGCTAGCTGAGAAAAGTTTCAACTTTTCTTGGATTGTTGGTTTCATGTTTTACATTGGCCCAGACCAAGTTATGAGATGATGCATTCATGAGGATGAGACTTATGACATCCTTCAGGCATGTCATGATGAGCCATGCGGTGGCCACTTTACAACCAAAAGGATGGCCTTCAAAATTCTGACTATAGGGTATTATTGGCCAACTCTCCATAAAGATGCTACTCAGTACACCAAGAAATGTGATCGGTGCCAGTGAATGGGGAGGCCTACTAAGACCGATGAGATGCCCCTGCAGCCACAGGTGGTGGTCACACCCTTTGATAAGTGGGGCATTGATTTTGTGGGCCCAGTTGACCCTTCTTCTCAAGGTAAGTCTTACATTTTGGTCCGTACTGATTATGCTACTAAGTGGGCTAAAGCTAAACCAATAAAACATCCACGAGACAATAATTTTGCTAAGTTCTTGTATGAGTGCATTTTTACCCGCTTTGGTGTTCCAAGGGAAATTGTCTCTGATCAAGGGGCACAGTTCACTTCCAACCTCATTGCTGCTTTGATGGAGGAATACAACATTCATCATGCCAAGTCATCTCCTTACCATCTGTAGGCCAATGGTCAGGTTGAGGTCACTAACCGCGAATTAGAGGCCATTCTTACCAAAACCGTGGCTGTTCATAAGAAGGATTGGGTAGCTAGGCTTCCTGAAGCACTATGGGCTTACAGCACTATGTGGAAGTCTACTATAGGATTCACCCCGTTCCAACTAGTCTATGGAAAAATGACAATGATTCTAGTCGATTTTGAACATAAAACCTTGCGGATAGCATTAGAGCTCAACCTTGATCTCACTGCAGCTCAACAGGAACATGTTCTCACCTTGAACAGTCTATATGAATGGAGGAAATCTACTTTAGCTAACACCGAGTTGGTACAACAACAGAGGAAGTAGTGGCATGACAAGTTTATCAAAGATAAACAATTTTCCGTTGGCGACTAGGCTCTCCTGTATGATTCTAGACACCACCACACTCCTGGTAAGTTCCAAACCCATTGGTTAGGGCCCTATGAAATAATTGTTGTATTTTCAAATGGTGTTGTGTAGTTGTCGACCATTGACCCTGTTCGGTTCAAGCTACTGGTTAATGGCCAGCAACTCAAACTATACCATAAACCATAGAGAAAATTCAAGTTCCTGCAGTAGTTTGCCAGCACTGTAGTTCACAATCCTCTTGTAGCACAAAAATGTGAGCCCCTCGCTCATATTCGGTCTTCACTTTAAAAACTGGTCGCATCACCCCATAATAATTACTTTCTTTTGAAAAGTAATTCTCTCCGCAATAAACATTCATTTCATTCTTTATTTTCTATCACCCATCCACCTCATCATTTCCCAACGTTGGATGGCAATTACTTCATTCATTTCGCGGAGCTGCCACTACATCATCAGGTGTGTGTACTTTTCCTTAGCATTCAAATTCATTAATTTTTTTTTTATTAGCTTTGCTCTTGTCGTATGCACCATGGTGGGACCCTTGGCATACTTAAGTTGGGGGGAGAGAAAATCTGTGATTTTTCTTATATAACTATGCACATATTGTATGATATATTTTTCAAAAATTTAAAAACTTGTACCTTTTTCACAAATATTACATGTTGTACCCTTGATTGGATAGCCTCGAAATGAGTGATTAAATTCACACAAATAATCTAGCCAAGGAGTCCATACAGACGTCTGTTGAGTAATCATGAATAGTTAAATATTTCGAGATATGATAGATATGCATTCATTTCTCCATTTAGCATTTGAAATCTCGAAGTCCATAACTTTCCATTTTCCTGCAGCTTTGTTTTTCCGACCTTCTCTGCAAGTTTCTTGATATAGCTTGTAAAACATCTCTATGTTGCTTGTACATTCTTGTGGTGTGTATCCTTCAAACTCTACAGACATGGGTGGTGATTTGATTTGTTGTGAACCCACGGTTCATGATGTTCTATTAAACAATCAAGACTGTAGGCTATTATTCCAGGCCAGAGGATGGATGGATTACATTTTGAAGCTCACTAGTCAGAATGAGGAGGTAGAATTACAATTCTTGAGCACACTCCATGATGGGGTAGCTACTGTTAAAGGACTAAGGGTACCATTTTCACTAGAAATTATAGCAGAAGTAATGGGGTTACCGCAGGAAGGTGAGGAGTTTCCAGAGAATTTTGACCTAGCAACTGCGAGAACACAGTTTACTTTACACACACACCCACCACTGGAGATTGACAAGAAACAAGGCACCAGCAGATTGTCTTTACCAGAAACCTTTAAGCAGTGTGCAGTTTTTGTGATCAAATATTTCACCTGTGAGGGTCGACAAGCCTACTTGCATGCAATACATTTCAAATTCATGAGTTGTTTAAGGCATGACAACAGACCTATCAACATGCCAAATTTCCTCTACAACATTCTGTAGAAAAGAGTTGCGGTAGTGTAGGAAGGTAAGCTTAACAATATCTCCCATAATTGTCTCATTAAGCTTATAGTAGAGAAATCATTATGAGACTACCCTAATGTAACATGGGAAGAATTCTTGGAAGGGAAATTAGAAGAAACCCTAAGACCATTAGGGAGTAGGGTTGGCAGAAGACTCCAAACATAGCAGGGGGTTTTTAAAGTCATTGAGGAACTAGGAGCAGGTTCATCCTTAGCAAGGAAGCCTAGGACTAAAAACTCTAGGCATCCTCTTGAAGCTTCTACATCTGGGTCATCCCAAAATAGGGGCAAACATAAAATTTTGGAGATAGAAGTCCAGGAGAAAACTGTTCCTCCTTCTAATGATAAAACTACTACCCCTGCTAGAAAAGGGAAGGAAAAAGAGAAGTCAGCTACCTCTGGTAAGAAAATGGATCCTACAGCTTTAGGTACTCCACGGAAGTGAAAGAATGCTAATAGGAAGGAGGAAACTCCTTTACGAAGAAGCAACAGGCAAAGGAAGGGTATGGCCACAGATATGTTGCTAGAGAATGCAGCGGTCAACCTTGATTCTCCTGAGTCAGAAGAACCATCAGGAGGTAAACAATATTTTGAGGTTGTTGTGGATGAAGAATGTGTAGTGATTAAGGATGATTCTACCTCTGAGGAGCAAGAATTTAGATTCCAGAGAAGGGATTCATCTACCCATGAAACCCAAATCAGTGATGATTTCATTGAAGCAGATAATAATGATAACTTCTCTGAGGGAGACCCTATTCCTAATGAAAGTATGCCGAACTCACCCCCCACAATAGTAGAACAACATTTATTTGAAGACAATTATGATGTTGCTATGAGTGGGGATACACCTCCTACAACAAATGGGGAGGATCTGTTTAAAGAAAACCCTAGCATGGACATGATGGTCGATCAAGTTTCGGATCAAGAGTTGGACAAACTAGTTGCTATAGCTCAACAATATAGTAATCCAGAAAGGGCCATCATAATTCATTCAAAGTTTTCAAAAAATGTAGCTACAGGAGATGATGGATCAGCAGGAGAAAATCATGATGAAGGTGATCTGCCAGAGGTACCTTGTCCTGTAACTTTGTTCTCTATTATTTTCGATTAGTTAATCAGTTAATCATGGAAAGAGAATAATGGAAAAGGCAGAAGAAAGATTTACAGGGATTATTGATCAAAGGTTTCAAGAATTGGTAGAGAAGGAGGAAGAGGTAGAACAGCTCCAAGAAAGATTGGCTAAGGTAACATCAGTAATCCCTAACCTGATGAGCTATAGGTCCCCTTCCCCAGTATATGTCATTTTTCTTAAGGAACAATTATTGAATTATCAATTGACCAATATAGTCAAGGGCAAGTGTCCTTTGTTAAATGAGCCCATTCAGTTTTTTCAAGCCTTCTATAATTCTCTTGCAGCCATACAAAACTTATTATGTGAATTCTTCCTGCATAATCTAGATGTACCTAACGATAGGGTTTGGAATCCATTACCCTATGTCGGAGATATCCAGCTTAGGGCACTCATGTCTTGGATGTAGAATGAGATCAGTAGGGAGTCTCAGGCTAAAATTTATAGGGAATTAGAGGATGAAATTCCTCTACACTTACGGCCAGAGGCTAAAGATCCCAAAACATACTATTATGACTGGATGAAGATAGCGCAGTTAGAATCAGGGGAAAAGACTGTCAACCCTCTCAAGGATGCAGCCTACAATGAATACACTTATATGGCCAAAACTGAATTAGTTGTGGCCATGAAATCCCTCCATTGGTGCTGGATTACTATGACAACAGATATGAGGAATAAGGAACCACATTCACCGCTTAATTTTGCAATGGCAAATAAGCGTGCTCCCTGGTATGTCATGATGGGAAAAGAAAGAAAAGCTATTGGCTTCCATTAACATTCCAACCACCTCTTCTTCTTTCACCTCTTCTACCTAATTCAGAAAACTTGGAAAATCATGACATGGCAGCAAAGGTCAGAAGGTGGGAAGCATACAGGGACAAAAAGGGTTTTTACTGGAGTTTTTCTGATGGAGGAGTTGGTCATAAAATAGTTGTAGATCTCAGAATGCACGCCAGGCTAAAGAACTACCTCTTTTCTTGAGGACCAGCAAAAGGATTAAGCTGGGGAGAATGATAAGGCCGAGATAGGACCATATAAGTTTTATGTTTTCATATGTTTTATGGCTACTTTTGAAAGACTTTATATGTTTTCATGATACTTTCTAGACTGTTTAATGTCTTAGAACTGTTATATCTATGCGTGTATACAAATATATGTGAAATGTTTTTAAAAAGTTTATAAAGATGCTATCTATGTGTTGTATGGATATATGGAATTAAATCTGATATCTTTCTATCTTACCTTAAGTCGGGTGGGTTTCCTATAGCCATATGGTGAAGAGTGAGGTAGTAAATAAAATTTTTATGAATTCTTTGTCTTGGATATGTACACATGCTAACCCTTTTTGCAGAGGCAATGGATCCATGAATAAGGAAGGAGTCAACATAAGAAGAATAGAGTAATGCTTTGAAAGGACCAACCATTGTGGAACTCATAATGGTTCTACTACCGCGGGTGAGAATGAGTCCTGTTGCGGATGAATCACAACTGAAGCAGTCACGATGGAGTCAATCTAGCAGCAGAGTGTTCCTAGATTTCATGAATGTATAAATGCAGTTTGTTCCTTCAGTTTAAGTTGTTGGTCATGTTCTTGATGACTGCCATATCCCTAATGTTGGGGAAGTCCTAGTCAATAGGAGTTTGTTTCAAGATTGTTGTTAAATAAACTGGAAGTTTTATTCCCAGTAGTTAGTCGATAGATAGAGATTTATTACCATACCATGTTGTAATTCAGAAAGAGATATACAATCTTATTTTTTGTATCATGTGCAATCCATGTTTTATGAATAAATTATGAGAGCTTCAACTTCTAGTGTCTGAGATCTTGTTTATTCACACTTCCATGGGGGCCCACACGGGAGGTGAATCTAATTCGTAGTTAAGTAGGTTGCAAGTTATTTTGAGTAAGTAGGTTTGCAAGTTATTTGAAGCAAGTAGGACTCTGTTGCTCCTGCAGCCACTAGTAATAGCACCAGTGGTTGTTCCTGCAGAAAAAGCAGTTAGCTAGTTTATCATTCCTTCAGCATAGGATTAAACTTACTATTTTAGCATGTCACTTCATCTTTAGATTACACTGTTGACATTTCATTTCCTAGTTTAGTTCCTTTCAATCATTTTCCATTTACTATAATGATGGCTTTTAGAATGGATTAGAGCATATACTTTGCTGTCACCATTTCAAGTTTACGCCCCTGGTCAATAATTTAATGAGTTCAATGTATTGTTTCTAGTAGAGAGGATGTATAATCCTTAACTATAAGAGGTATTATATAGAGCAGCCACTCCTACAACCGATGGACCTCCTCCAGCTGAAGAAACTCCTGCAGCTGATGGACCTCCTCCAACTGAAGACACTCCTGCAGCCAATGGACCTCCTCCAACTGACGGCACTCCTATAGCCAATTGGGGCAAATTTTTGCTCCGGTCATCTGTTTAACTTCACTGCAGAATAGTCATAATAAAAATTTTGTTTCCCACGAAAATATCTATCTCCGCAATAAAGTCACCATCACATCATATTTCATCAATCTTTTCTCCCATTTTCACATACGTGTCCCATCATTATTATGCCACTCATTACTTTTCACTTCACACGCATCATTTGATCTTTCCACATTTAGGCATTTATTCATGATTACTCTCTAGGTACACATTCATTTATTGTTTGCAACATTTTTTATTTCATTAGATGTTATTATACATTCCATTGTAATTAATATTAGTGCTTCATCTGAGTGTTGTTGTACTTCCTAACCACACATGTGAGGACACCTATCATAATTTTCATAGGGGGAAGTTTTTTAACTCATGTTTTTCCATAATAACCCTTGCGTAAGCAGTGTTGCATAGTCATTTTGCAATTAATTGATGTGACAACCCCAAATAATGTGAAATTATCTACTAAGTTTTTAATTTTCAAACCTAACTCATATTCCAGCTCTGGTTTTTTCAAACTTCTCCTCTGTTATAATCCCTAGAACCCTACACCAAGAATTTATCTAGCATTATTCAGTCTTAAGCTTAGGAAGAATATAGGGTGATACAAGAGGACAAAATTATTATTGAGGATATAGAGCAGAATTTTGAAAAAGTCATTTTTAGTTGTAGAGGAAGTTTCAAGTGATTTGAGTTTTTGGGTTACAAAGTTTTTTAGTAACAATGGGAGGGCCACCAATACACCATGAGCCAGGGAATAACTCATCTTTATTGTAGGATCAATCAAGTGTCCAAGTCTTTAACCACGTGAGCTAGCTTACTTATTTTTTCAGGCTCTGTGGTTACGATGAAGCTATAACAGTGGAATTCTTGCGCACTTACAGAAATGGAGTTTCTTATGTAAAGGGATTAAGGGTGGAAGCTTCAGAAGCATGGATTGCAGAGGTTTTAGGACTTCTTGCTACATGTGAAGTTTTCTGCATGAACATGACACATGAACGGCCAGGGCTAAGTTCTCCTTGCCCACAGACGCTGCATTAGAAACTAGTTGAGTCATTTGTGGCATGGTCACCTTGTCAATGTACCCAATTTCATGTATTCTTTGTTACAATTGATCTTAGAAGAAGTTAGAAAGGGGAAATTAAACGTAGCTACTCACCAGAAGTTGATAAAAATTCTGGTAGAGAGATCTTTACAGGATAATTCTCCTATAACATGGGATGAATTTATCACTGCACCCCATGTATAGTTACGAGGTGAAGGGCCACAACCTGGATTACAAGAAATACAATAAAATTCTCCTGAGGAAGATGCACCTAATGAGGAGAAAACCATTATTCTGGAGACCATGCTTAAAATTCCCTCTTCTTCAATGGCTAAAATGAAGCAAAACACTTCTGATAAACCAAACCCTAGCCCAAGGAGCATTCAAACTGAGGGTTCTTCATATTTGCAGACCCCACAAGCCAAACAAAGTGCCCGGAGGAAAGAGAAGGGCAAGGCAAAGATAGATGCAGATGCTAAGAACAAACCCCTATTTTATCAGAAAACCTTGTTTCTCCTGTAGCCATACCCATAAAGAGGTAGCGCAAATCTCAAAAATGCTCTGTGATATCTATGGAAACTCCTCCATGGTGAAGTGGTCGTTTAAGCACACCAGAGGCAAATAAAATGAACTCACCTGCGATGACTGGGTCATCTCCTAAAGATCTAATTGAGGAATCTTTAAAAGAACAACCACAAGCAAGAAGCCCGTGTAAAAAATGTCCAGACATCATGGAAATAGATCCTACAGCCGAGGAAAGGGACACAAAAATAGTGAATATGGAAACAACATGCATAAAGACAGAGCATGTTGAAACTACAGATATGCCTTCTTCTCAACAAGAAGTTGATCAAGGGGAAAATGCCCTAGTTCCAACCCTGGATGAATTACCCATTGATGGGTCAGACACAATCATAACAATAGAACAAGTCACTACTATTGGATGATATCATTTTTGTTTACTGATCACGTTGTTGATATTCATGTTTTGTCACTGATGTCAATATATATTTCTGTGGAGAGGACAGACTGGTTACTTGACTGGAAGAAGTGTATGAACACTATATGGATGATTCATAATGATTGAAGATGGATTTGTATAGAAGGATGTGTGTTGACCTTATTCCTAAGGTTTCTTGGCTTTATGTTGCATATTGCGGATGTTACCGTTGATATTGTGAAGACTAGTTTCTGGACTGTAACTGTGATTTTGGACAGAACAGGTCTCTGTGTTTCGGGTATATCTTTCTAGAAAAGATATTTTAGATGATGTAAGCTTATAGGTGGATAGCCAAAATATGTTGGAATAATGGGTTGAGTTTGATTGTTGTTTGGTTACTGGTGATGTCAATTGTGGCGTGTATTCTGAAGAAGACCTAATTATTGGCTGACTTTAGACATGTAGCATGTAAAATGAATTATGAGCATGGATTATGGATATAGAAGCATAGTTGATGGATTGTAAATGATGTTTTCTTGTTATAGGTACCATGTGTATCTTAGCAAGGGGTTAAATAATTATTTTTATATTGGAAATCCTTAATTGTCTGACCTAATTAATTATTTGTGTATTAGGAAAGGTTAATTGGCTGACCTAATGAATTATTGTAAGAGGGTATATATGAGTGATCTTTTCTTTTGAAAAGATGTGATGGATATTGAAAAGAAGGAGAAGTGAAAGTTGTGAGGCTTGTTTGACTGGTGGATGTAGAGCAGAGTTTATGAGAAGAGTACTTCATTGGAGCTCACCAAGCAAAGACAGTTGCTATCAGACAATTCACTAGATTGTGTATTTTCTTTATACACTTGTTCAGATTTTGAATCCTTGAGGGTGGCTTTAACCTTCTTTGGGAAGTGTGCCTTGGCAGTGAGCCTACTATTTCTTTTGACTCTTAATAGGGTCTGTCTCCTAATAGGGATTATGTATTGTAATGTTGTAACAATCTCCTAACAGGGCTAGATATTTTAACAAGGATACTATACTCTTAGTACATTATTTATGGGTGTTAAGTCCCACCGGGGTTTTACCTTTAACAAGGTTTCCTTGACAAAAAAATTATGTTATGGTGTTGGCATTTACTGTGTTATCATTTACATTTTCAGATTTGGTTTATAAAGTTTAAAGTTTAAAAATATATATCACAACTGATTCACCCCCCCCCCCCCTTNTCCCCCCCCCCCCCCCTTCTTAGTTGTCTTGTGGAATTTTATTCCTAACTACTACAGCTACTCCAATTCAAAATAGTCAGGTAACACTACACTCCCTTTCCATTGACTATTTTAATCAAATTCAATATGAAAATTCAATGTGGGAGTTGGAAAAGGATAGGTTAAAAAAGGAATTAGGCAGGAAACAACAAAAGGTACAATTGCTACCAAACAAGTTAGATTTGATTACACATCTAATTTCACAATTGATAGAATGCAGACCACCCCCTAGGGTCTATGCTTTGTGTTTGAAAGAACAATTTCCCATGTATAAATTGGTCAGGGTCTGTCAGGATCTACACACAAGCATAGACTCGCCACAGGAGTTTGTGGCTACATATGATCAGCCAATAGATTGTGTTAAGAATTTTTTATGTGAACTGTACTTGCATAATTATGTTTTTCCCTCTAATACTGATTGGAATCCTTTTCTATTTGTTGGAGATATCCACCTATCCTCTTTACTCTCTTGGTCTAATAATGAGATCAACTATGGGGAACAATTAAGAAAATACAGGGGAGTTGAACAAACTATCACACTTCCCTTACGAGAAAAAAGTGGTAGTCCCTGTAGGTTGTATTGTGATTGGATGGAAATAGTATATGGGATGAAAGACTCTACCCACCAAAAAAAAATATTGAATAATAGGGAGGAGGTATTTGCATCATTTGAGTAGCTCTCCTTAACGGATGGAAACATGGCAGTAGAAGGATTGAGACAGAGATTGGCATTAAAGAAGGCTAAGCCTCACAGCCTTATCAACTTATGAGATTTTGTACAAAGAATTCAATGGTACATATGCCTGGGCAGGCAGCCTCATCCTGAATGGTGGCTACCACTTTCCTTCCAACCCCTTCTTCTCTTGTGGCCACTATATATTTGTATTGACAATGAAGTAGATGAACAACTGGAAATGAGAAAATGAATTAAAATGGAGTGCACTAATGGTTATTATTGGAAAGTAGGCACCTCCATGACTGGTGAGATACAGGAAGGGGATCTTTGAGTACTTTCAAAGATTAGGAATGTTTCAGTGCCTGAGGACAAGCATTGATCTTCGTAGGGGGAAGAAATGATAGGGCATATTAATGCCATACTTTAGAAGCCCTAGGACATGCTTTTAATAGGATCCTTTCCCTATTTTCATCATGCTTATCATGATTTTCCATATAATTTTACTTATATTTGTTGTTATGTGGCATGCTGCCACCAAACCTATTTTGTGATTGGAAATACTTAAACATGCTACGCTTGGATGAAGATGCTAGGTTATTTATTTTGGAATTATAGTTATGTCTTTTTGGAATAATTTTTTTTTTTAAACATGAATGATAAATGTGTATCTTGATGTCTATTATCATAAATGTCTCTAACATCTAGAGTACAACACTACCTTGACCAGGTAAACCGCATCCATGTTCTGGATGCTCAACCCGGTCTTGTAGCAGGTGCATACGGGGAAACCTCAGGTGCAGCGCAGATGGATTTAGGATGATTAAGGTGGCAGCAGACGAGAAAAGACCCAGGAATCATAATAAATTCTCTAAGGAAATATAGGGAAGAGTGGGAAGTTGGATTTGTTGTCAAAATCATTTCTTTCCTCTTTCATGGATCTATTCAATCTCCAGTTTTATAGTTTCCTTTCATGTTTAGTAGGGTTTTAATAAAAGATCCACCTATATTTATGGCATGACTAGATAAGTAGTTAGATGTTTTTATTTTTTTAAATAAATCCCCACTCCTATGTGAGAAGGAGGGTGTTATCAGTGATATTTTACATTATGTTTCTCTACAGTTGAATTTGTAATACATTTTTTATCAATAGCGAATGAAGTTTTAAATCTACAGTGTTCAATATAATTGAGTTTGGATACTCACTCAAGGGGGCCCACTTGGTGAGGAAAATGTGTTAGCTAGATAGGATCATTTTCATATAGTTTAAGTTTTCTGCATCCTAGTTTTATAATTCTGGTGTTAACACACTTCCTATAGCCAAAAGTCATAGGATAGTCCAGCACTTCCTGCAGCCAAAGAGGCAGAGTTGTCTAAGCATTATGATTATGTTTTCTAGTCTTTTCAAACTATATTGTTCCTTCAAGCACTTTCAGTTCTGCATTTCCTTTCCAACATTCTTTATAGCTTTAGAATAGTTTCCTTCCAAAATCAATTTACTTCATGTAGCCATAGAATAGTTTCCCTTCCAAAGCAATTTGTTTCCTGCAGTCATAGCGTGGTCTGAGTAAAAATCCTTGGTGGATATACTTTTCTGGACCGTTTGAAGTAATATGTCCCTGGCTTGATAAATTAAATGATTTTCTATAAAGGAGGATAGCTACTCAGTCGGATGTCCAATCCCTAATTTATGGTACTTGCCTAGTATTTGATACCTTAATAGAATCAATCAGAGGTTATTGAGAAAACACTCAAGGAGTTGAATCTTGATGAGGTATATTGTACCTTGGAAGAGGCTAGAGAGATGGTACAGAAAATTAATATGCTCATTGTTCTAGTGCTAACTCTCAAACATTTTTTCTTGCTTGACCAAGTCAAAAAACAAGAGGACCCTACATTTATTGATGAGTTTGATATTGATGAAAATATAATTGGGTTAGGGTACAACCCCAAAACTAAGGTTTTAGCCACATGGGTGAGTTTTAAGGGCCCTTGTAAGCCCAAATTACTTGACATTGTCAAAGGGAATGATGGAATGGCAATGGTGAAAACAATGGATAACACTTCTCCTTTGGTATCAACTACAAATTTAAAGCATAAAACAATGTTTAATAAAGACTGGGTCCAAAATATGCATGAGTAATTGGAGGAGGTACGGACAAGGGAGATAGAAATGAAAAGAGCCATCAATGAATTGTACCTTGAGAATACTTCTTTAAAGAATAAATTGCAAGGATTAAAGAATAGTAACCAGAGAAAGGCTCTGGTACTACATAAGGATGCCTCTTCTATACTAATTGATGTAAAGAATGATGAAGTGTCAAAATATATAGAGGAAAATTGCCAATTAAGAAGTATGAATGAAATGATTTTACATGAAATCCCTAAGCAGGTGTCGAATGCCATAGAACAAGTATTGACATGTAGGGTTGATTTGGTGATTAGTAAATGTAATGAAGTATATGAT
The DNA here is from genome assembly GCA_018584345.1 of Thuja plicata. Classification (NCBI taxonomy): domain Eukaryota; kingdom Viridiplantae; phylum Streptophyta; class Pinopsida; order Cupressales; family Cupressaceae; genus Thuja; species Thuja plicata. The sequence continues at coordinate 3,297,676 of MU225749.1, forward strand.
GGATACGATACCCTAGTGGACATGTTAGAAACATTTGGTAAAAATAAGCCATAACTGGAAGAGCTCTCTAGGATATGGAGGCCATTTCATTATGATTTGATCAGGTTTCATAAGGTTACTCAAAGGGATCCAGATGCGTCTGGTGAAATTAAAGAAATAGAGGAAATGATTGTGACTATTATAAAGGAAATAAATTACATAGAATAGGAAGAGGGAAGAATAATAGAAAATTATCCTCATTTCATACTATTAAGCATTAGACAATCCATGAATTCATTGATAAAGAGGGTTGTGTATTTAGAATTTGGAATAATGGAAAATAAAGTATAAAGACATAGTTTTGTGGATCATTTCCCATTTGAATGAAGATAAAGACTTCATTATTAAGAGTTTTAACATGTTCCTTGGTAGGGTTGTTTCATTGGAGAATAAATTCTCAAATTTTATGGTTAAAGTTCAAGCAATCGCAAGCAAAAGATGGAATGACCATTTGCTTAGTATGCCAGATGTTCTCCATTATTAGTGGCCTACTCATGTGCAAATATCATAATGGGTAGAGGAGTATTTGAGGCCTACCAAGATGTCTTCCCAGAAGAAGAAACATGTACTCGAAGGAGAGGATCAAAATGATGAAATATCACATGATGAGTCAAACAATGGGATTATTTCTTCCTTGTTTCAAGAATAATGCTTTCAAAGGGATTTTTAGTTATCATTATGATGTATCAATTTATTGTGTTTTAGTATAATCTAAGTTGTTAGTTATGAAAATATGCAATTGTAAACAGTCTGAATCTTGTCACTTCTCCTCATTTTGTATAAAGGAGAAGCCAAGACCGTATTCTAAAAGAGTCATATTAGAGGATAGAATAGGAGACGAAATAGAGGAAGCAGTAGTTATATACAATGTACTCATATTTTTAAGATTAATATAAGGATCCAATTTCTTTATCTCCAATTGTGGTGTGGAATTATTTTCTTGTCAAATTGGTCCTTTGTGATTATTAATTCAAATAATTGATTGCCAATTTTAAAACTTGTACAAAGGGGTTATTTGTCCTTCACACTAATTTGAATATCAAGAAGCATTTCCAAAGTGTTGTCCTTGTGTTTCTTGTCTGATTGGCTTTCTGAAAGAGAAATCCAAATCAATTAGATTAATTGGTATGTTGTGTACTTAATCATCTTTCATTGATAGGATTGAATGGTTGATAGTTTATGTAAAGGATAAAATATTGTCTCACAAAGTTGTACATGGGGGTTTAAGGAGGGGTGACTTTGTGCCCAATAAGGATAAGGGACTGGTCTTATCAATAAAAGATATAAATTGAAACCAAATCAATCATTATTTTTAGTAGGAGCAAATAGATAACATATAAGTAGAAGCACAAATAAAAGTTAATTAGAGATCTATTAAGAAATTAGGAGACAGTATCAACAAATAGAAAGATTATAGTTGAAGAAAATAATCAACAAGTTAGAATAAATAAGGCAGTTACAAAGTTAATCAGTTCATCTCAAAAATACATGTCATTCTGAGATAGAAGGTTGAAGTACAAGATACAAAACAAACATCATCTTCTATAAAAGGCATCAACTTTGAAGATCAAGTTGGTAAATAGGTGCACTAGCCTGGGAAATGCAGAGCCCAAAGTGTAGACGATTCCAATGTAGTTTGATTGATCCTATTAGTTGGGTAAGTCAATTGGAGAGTTTGAGCATAAAACCTGACATACATTTAGAACTTTCCAATATGTTGATTTGGGAACCAATAGGTTTCAGTTCAGTTTTAAGTTTGGTTTTTCCTGCAACCTGCTATAATCTAATCCAGAAATGGGTCTATCATTTATAGTAATGAACACATGCCTCACATGAATTCATTACTACAAACCATAAACAGTAGTCCTCATTGGATTTTGTCACATTTCAATGTTATTTTTAGTTTTCAATTGCGAGTGGTGTGTTTGTTTTCAATTTCAGTTTAAAGGAAGGTTTCAATTTTTGTAAGTTTCAAAAGCTGATTGACTCTGTGCCCAATGGATATGCAAAAGAAAACTGATATGTTTCTATTTAGTAGGAAAACACCACTGAGAGACCACAAAAAAATGTTACCAATTTTTGCATCCATCTCAAATTGGCTAGAGTTGGGTGGCTGATCAACTAATTGACGGTACATTTGATTCATTTTAAACTTTAGTTTTAGGTTTGATTCGTACTAAAAGTAAATATGTAGATAAAAGGACATTTCATTATGAATAAAAATATATCACATTTGAATATTATAAATGTATTTTCAATCAATAGTTATTTTATTCATTTTCTTGAAAGAAGATACAAAAAGGTTCCCACACAAGCCATGGGAGAGATCTGAAAAACAATGTAAAAGATATGACAATACAGAAGTCAAAGACTAGAGATGGAGGTTGGGATCTACCATTCCCTGTTAATGGTGGACTGTGTTGTTCCTGGATGCACTGGTTGAAGTGGTCCCACATCCTCAACGCACCTGCAAGATGATGAAAATGATGTCAGTCAAAGTGACAGAGCAATGAATAATCATGTCCCATCTCTAATGGATGATGGCTATACTAATATATTCCAGTTACAAGCAATGCAAACAAATCATAAAAGTAAGAGGGAAGGCACAAATCTATAAGTCACTTTTTTATGTCTAAAAATTTTGTTTCATGTGTAGGAAGCAAGTATGTACTCATCATGATCAACGGTATGTGGAGTAAAATGTGGCTCCCACAAGGGTTGAGCCCAATGTTCAGGGATCTAGTAAGGATGCAAATGAACCATAAAATGGACATGTTGTTACTGTCATGAAACATTTTGGTTCCATACTTGGAGAGAGAAAAGAAAATAATAAACCATCAAAGGGATGGGCTATCATAGCCTGAAACATTTTGGTTAATGATAACATATAATAGTTATGGTAATGCAAATAAAGACAATCGGTAATTAGTATATCAAAGAAGGTATAATCAAAGTTTGAGAATGAGCATGCTATAGGTATAACACAATGTCAAAGAGATAGGAATAAATTTACACATGCATAAAGTTATGGTTGCTTTTGGATCTTTCGAATATATATCAAAGTAAGATACAGGTAGGGAAGTGATAGTGTATTATCTACCAGAATAGACAAGTGTATCATTGTAAAGAATGTGATCTTACATTGATGTAAGAAGGAACATAAAACAATAGTTAGAATGTACAAGTGATATTGCAAAATGGAGCGGCAGACTGAATGAAAATTGTAACAGGGGAGACATTGTATGCAAGTAACTCTCAAAATAAAAACATATGAACCTGGATAGGAGAAAGAGTAGAAAAATATAGAATAGTGTCATGCAAACATGAAGGAATGCAAACAAAGATGATGCTAAGAGATAGACTATTCAAACAATATATCTCAGAAATGGAATATCCTGAACTATGTCTATAAAAAAATAGTAGAAGGTTCATATTTTCTAAACAAGGACAAGGATTCCAATAGCGGTATTTGTATCATAGAAGAATCCATAGGAAGACGCTATTTGAGCAAGAACATGACAAAATGGCAATAATTTATGTGTTTATTGGTAGTTTTTTAGGTAAGTAATAATATATAAATCAAACAAGAGTAACATAATACCATCAATAAGAAATCATGGTAAAGATAGATTTATTAGGATTGGTGTGAGTGTTCCTAAGGCTTGCTTGCACACTTTGCTAAGAAGACCTTCTTTGTCTTCTTTGAGGATCCTAATCTCCACTAGGTCCTGATTAGGCTTAGATGATTAACTAAGACCTAATCCAACTCTTCTCTCAGAGTCTCACTCTTTTTACTTCACCTTTGAAAGACCAACACCATGTAGATTCTTCACTACTTCTCCTACACTTAGAAGGATCTAAGTGCCAACTTCTCTCCAACTATGAAATTCATTGCAGGGGTTTCTATCATCATGGAAACAATCCACTTTCTCCCATTTGGATCCATTTTGAAGGATCTCATAACCCTTTTTAGTCAAGTTCAAGTTTTAGTCTTCAAGAGGCCTAATTCCTTGTAGCCTTTTACAGAGACCTTTTCCCATTTCTTGCCCAAAATTTCCAAAGGACTTGAAAAAATAATCCCACATTCAGATACCCTTTATGAATTTATAAAGGATTTTTAGATTTTAAGTCTCCTAGACCCTCCGTACATAGGGTTCCTATTATCTAGGACAAATAGGGCTAATAGGCCTAATTACTAGGACTGACTGTATCATAGTTTGAATCTCACCCAAAACTTAGTCTAATGGATTGGTATGAACTCAATCCTCATAGAATGTTAGGATATGACTATACCCTATCTGGAACTATACTTTTTCTGTACAGCACTTCTCTACCCCGCAAGAAATCTTCGGTTCTTCTATTCTAAACCTCTAACTAGGCATTGTCATCTCGCCTAGGGCTTAGTAGTAAAACTAGCTATCCATCTACTCATGACTCCTAATCCTAGATATATATATACTAATGACTCCCCTATCATATCCAACCACCCTCATGAAGATCCCATGGTTAGTTTTCATGGGGGAGCCATGAACTGACTGACTGGTCAGGACAGGACCAGTGAACACACTAAACACAAAACAATTTATACAAAACTTTAAACAACATCAAATAAAATTTCTTACTGAATGAAAGATGCTTATAACTATCAATTGAACACAAAACAATCACTATTTCAAAGCATTCAATCCATTAGATAGCACTGTTAAAATGAAATGCTCAGGTTCTTCACAAAATTAGAGATGCAGAGCTATATTCACCAAAACAATATTACTTACAATCATCACTCTTTATGAGATTTGAGCCTCCACATACATTAGATGTCATCTTCCATGTTTTTAGGGGATGTTGTTTGATATCCCACTCCTATCTTCTAGGGGGGTCCAAGGTAACCAAATGTTGCATACAACATTTGCAATTATTGCAAATATTGTCATGACAACTTTTTAACAACTTTTGGCATCTTTGCCATTATGCCAATTTCCTAATTCTTAGGACCTCTAACCTCTTCATTTCAAGGAACCAACTTCATTAATGGTCTCCAAGCATCTCTAGGACATCATTTATATGTTTAGGACACATTCAAAGCTCAAATCCATCACTAAGCTTCTAAGCCTAATAAAGTTAAAAAGCTACTAACAATGACTATTTTGGTGACCTTAGTCCTAATGAATAACTCACCTAGTACATAATGCAATGACCTTCTAAGGTCTAAAATAAGCAACCTATCTTGACGTGACCAATTTCAAGTACAAGCCAAAACATCACAACTATGGAGGTTATCCTAGGTGTGCTCCTACACCATCCTCCCCAAAACAAAAAGTTCAATCCACCCTTGGATTGAGTAGAGTAGGGTAAATTCCCATCTTCTTAAGCTCTAATGCTTTAACCCATACTGCATTAGCATCTATTTGACCATGTCTCTTGATCAAGTGTTCTTTGTACTCTTTGGTTCTAGTCTTTTTATAGACTCGGGTGTCCAGTATACTGTCAGCTTGTTTGACTGTTATAGGAGTTAGTTTGATATCTTCCACATCTCTTATCACTTAACTAAGGATTTGGTCCATGTCTGGTGGCGGTCCTTTGTAATGAACCAGATATGCAATGTTAAATATAGGGGACATTCCACTATCTTCCGGTAGCTCCACTCTAAAAGCATTATGACCATAATTTGCTAAGATAAGGCATGGACCTATCCTTCTCATCTTCAACTTATGAGGGACTCCCTTTTGAAGTCTAGACTTATTCAGATGTGTCATTACCAAGACTCCCACATTGAACTGAACTTCTCTTCTACTCTCATCAACCTTGGTTTTATGTTTCAAGGTGTTCTCTTTCAAAGTCTTCCTCACTGTATCATGTATCTCCTGCATTGCATAAGCAAAATCATCAGCATATCCACTTGCTTTCACTCCATCCTTTAAGTCTCTTAGCTCATAGACTCCTCTAGGATTTAGACCATAGACTATCTCAAAGGGACTCTTCCCTGTTGACCGGTTGATGGTGTCATTGTGAGCATACTCGGCCTATCCAATCAATTGATCCCATTGTTGACCATATTCCTTGGTCAAGCATCTTAATAGATTTACAAGGCTTCTATTCACCACTTCGGTCTAGCCATCATTTTGGGGATGGTATGCAGACCCAGAGGATAAATTAGTGCCTAACCTTTTCCAAAGAGTCTTCCAAAAATGACTCATAAATTTAGTGTCTCTATCTGACACAATGCTCATACGTTAGCCATGGATTCTTACTATCTCTTTGAAGAAGAGACAGGCTATTTGGTTGGCATCATTAGTTGTCTTGCATGGCACAAAGTGAGCCATCTTGTTGAATCTGTCCACAACTAAATAAACACTATCCATACCTTGTCTTGTTTTGGGTAACCCAACTACAAAATCCATGCTCAAGCATTCACATGGCCTAGTGGGAATAGGTAGTGGCTGATATAGGCCTACATTTGAAGAAGTACCTTTGGCCTTTTGACATGCTATGCAACTTTCCACATACCTCCTAACATCAAGGTTCATTCTTGGCCAATAATAGAACCTTTGAACAAGTTCTTGGGTCTTAGTGATCCTAAAGTGACCACTCAATGCACCATTGTGCTTAACCTAAATTAAATTCTCCCTAATAGACCCTCTAGGGACACACAAATAATTTCCCTTAAATAAGAGATTACTTTGCAAAGTGTATTCAGCATATTTGGTATGAAAATGATTCTTGTATTTAGAACAAATCTTGTAAATGTCTGCACAATCTTCATCATCGACATATAGATCCTTGAAGTGATCTATTCCCATGCTCTTCATTGGAATCTCTTGGATTGTTAGAGCTCTTCTACTCAAAGCATCTTCCACTTTGTTGAATACTCCTTTCTTGTGCTTGATATTAAAGGTGTAAGCTTGCAGGTATTCAACCCACTTCATGTGCTTGTGACTCAACTTCTCTTGAGAGCTCAAGAAACTTAAAGCTTGATTATCTGAATAGACTATGAACTCCTTGGGGAGAAAATAGTGCCTCCATTTCCTTAGAGCCTAAACTAATGCATACATTTCAATTTCATAAGAAGAACACTTCTTCTTAGCTTCACTCAACTTCTCTAAATGAAATGCCACTAGTCTACCCTCTTGGCTTAGGACAGCTCCAATAGCCACATTGCTTGCATCACACTCAATAGTGAAAAGCTTCTCAAAGCTTGGCAAGACTAAGATAGATTAAGTAGCAATCTTTTCTTTTAACAACTCAAAGCTCTTGGTGGCTTTCTCATTCCACATGAACTTAGTCTTCATCCCTCCTTTGATTGTGTCCAACATAGGGGCACAAATAGCACTAAACTACCTTATAAACTTCCTATAATACTAAGCAAGGCCATGAAAAATTCTTACCTCTGATGCTGTCCTTGGAGTAGGCCAATTTATGCTCGCTTCCATTGTACTCTTGTATATTTTCAGATTTCTATGAGAGAGAACAAACCCAAGGTACACCATCTCTGTTTTGAGGGACTCACATTTCTCCAAGTTGATCATCAGCTTCTCCTCATGTAGCTTCTTTAAGACAATCTCAAGGTGTTGAAGATGCTCCTCTCTTTTCCTACTATGAATCAGTATATCATCAAGATATACCACTACAAATTTTTCAATGTAGTCTTTGAGGACTTCATTCATGAGTCTCATGAATGTGGAGGGGGCATTACATAGTCCAAAGGGCATGACAATACATTCATACAAACCTTCATTGGTTTTGAAGGTTGTCTTCCACTCATCTCCCTCATGTATTCTGATTTGGTGATAGCCACTCTTTAAGTCTATCTTGATAAACTACTTAGCTTCACCTAGACAATCCATTAGTTCTTCAATCCTATGAATGGGGAACCTATACCTAATGTTTATCCTATTTATGGCTCTTGAATCAGTACAAAGCCTCCAATTTCCACCTTTCTTAGGTGCTAGGACAGTGGGTATGACACAAGGGCTAATGCTTTTCTTGATAAGACCTTGGTTTAGGATTTCTTCTATTTGTCTAGAAAGCTCCTCATTTTGTTGAGGGGTCATCTTGTAGGCTGCTTTATTAGGTAGGGTAGCTCCTAGTATGAATTCTATCCTATGACTTATGGATCTTTTAGGGGGTAATGTTGATGGTTTTCCATCACTTACTATACCTCCATAATTCTGCAACATGCTTTGTATCTCCTTAGGTAATTTTGGCTTCTTGTCTACCTTGTCTTCATTGTTATCTCTTGGCCTTAGCACCAATGCATAGCCAACTCCTTCTCCTTCTTCCATGGCTTCTAAGAATTATTTTTCACCAACCATGAGCACATTAGGACCTATTGTCTTCACATCTGCATCCTCTAACGGTGATTGAATTTTGTAAGTTACCTTATCTTTCTTGAAAGTATAGGATTTCTTCACCCCATCATGGATAGCTTGGTGATCAAATTTCCTTTGTCTGCCTAGGAGAAAGTGACATGCATCCATTGGTAGCACATCACATAGAATCTTTTCCTTATATCTCCATATAGAGAAGTCCACCCAAGCTTTCTCATTGACTAAGACATGTTGTCCCTTATTGAGCCATGTGACCTTGTAAGGATGGGTGTGGGTATCCTTGTCATGCTTATCTTGCTGACTGCTTCCTCTGACACAATGTTGTCAGTAGACCCTGAGTCAATAATGACTCTACACACCTTGCCCATAACCTTACATTTAATTCTAAATATGGACCTTCTTTGGCTTGGTTCTTCTTTAACCGGCTCCTTGATCAATGTTCTCCTCATCATGAGGTTCTCACCTTCTTCTGAATTCAATGGTACCTCAGGGTGTGTCTCTACTATATTTGTCTCCTCATGAACTAAATTAGTTCTCTTTTTACCTCCCTGAGAAGTACTACCCTTCTCTGGACACCTATAGGTGGGGTGTCCCATTTGATTGCAATGATAATGTTTCATATTGGCAAAGTAATTGCCTCTTCCTTGTCCACCACTTCTTCCTCTGAAATTAGAGTTCCTTCCTCTACCACCTCTACTAGAGCTTCCCTCTTGCTTCTTAGTATATTTGACTTCTCCTTGAGTCCTTGATTTTGAACTCCTCCCACCTTAGCCACCTCTTGGTCCTCTATTATCCCTTTCTCTACCTCTTCCTTTGGAGGTTTTCTCTTGTTTTCTTTTGCCTTTCTCCTCTATTTTCAAGGCCATTTGATAACATTGGCGAATGTTTTTGAAGTTCACAAGACTCATGTCTTCTTGAATAGACAACTTGAGTCCATTCAAGTATCTAGCTAGCTTGATTCTTTCATCCTCCACCACTTGTGACCTTAAGCACAAATTTTGGAACTCTTCGGTGTATGCTTGAACATCCAAATATTTTTTTCTGAGATTGTTTCTTCTTATATGTAACTGAACCTCATAGTCATCAGGAAAGTAAGTGTGATTGAACTTAGTCACCATGCCCTTCCATGTGACTATAGGACTCCTTCCTTCTTTCTCCCTTTTAGTTTGAACAAACTTCCACCATGTGAGGGCCAATCCTCTCAACCTTGACTTGGCCACATTCACTTTTTGGGCCTCTGTTATACCATCACATTCGAAATGGTTTTCTATGTTGTCAATCCAATCCACAACTAAATTTGGATCCATTTGTCCACTAAATAGTGGTACACCCTCCAAAGCTTTGCCACTTAAAGCCTTCAGTGCCTTTAAGAAGGGTTCTTCAGCAATCATAGGGTCAAGGGTTGGAGCTTCCTCTTTTGATTCCACTCCCTTCTCCCTTGCTTCTTCTTCTTTCTGATCTATCTTATCCTTCACCTTATCAGCTTTGTCTTGGACTTCTCCCAAGAGTTGCTCCATTTGAGATAATCTTTCTCTTAGCAACTTGTTGTCTTCTTCTTGTTCTTCCACCTTTTTGGCTAACTCAGTGTTAGTCACCATGGTTTTATCTTCTACTGATCCTACTGGTGTATTCTCTCCAACTGAATCAGTAGATTGAAACATCCTCTACAAGCCTAATCTTAATCAGGCTCTGATACCAATATGGTGTGAGTGTTCCTAAGGCTTGCTTGCACACTTTGCTAAGAAGACCTTCTTTGTCTTCTTTGAGGATCCTAATATCCACTAGGTACTGATTAGGCTTAGATGATTAACTAAGACCTAATCCAAATATTCTCTAAGATTCTCACTCTTTGTGCTTCACCTTTGAAAGACCAACACCATGTAGATTCTTCACTACTTCTCCTACACTTAGAAGGCTCTAAACTATGAAATTCATTTTAGGGGTGTCTATCATCATGGAAACATTCCACTTTCTCTCATTTGCATCCATTTTTAAGGATCTCATAACCCTTTTTAGTCAAGTTCAAGTTTTAGTCTTCAAGAGGCCTAATTAGGCCTAATTCCTTGTAGCCTTTTACAGAGACCTTTTCCCATTTCTTGCCATAACTTTCCAAAGGTCTTGATAAAATAATCCCACATTCAGATACCCGTTATGATTTTACAAAGGATTTTGAGATTTTTAGTCTCCTAGACCCTCCGTACACAGGGTTCCTATTATCTAGGACAAATAGGGCTAATAGGCCTAATTACTAGGACTGATTGTATCACAGTTTGAATCTCACCCAAAACTTAGTCTAATGGATTGGTATGAACTCAATCCTCATAGAATGTTAGGATATGACTATACCCTATCTGGAACTATACTTTTTCTATACAGTACTTCTCTACTCTGCAAGAAATCTTCAGTTATTCTATTCTAAACCTCTAACCGAGCACTGTCAGCTCGCCTAGGGCTTAGTAGTAAAAATAGCTATCCATCTGCTCACGAATCCTAATCCTATATATATATAGACTAAGGAATCCCCTATCATATCCAACCACCCTTAGGAAGATCCCATGGTTATTTTTCATGGGGGAGCCATGAACTGACTGACTGGTCAGGACAGGACCAGTGAACACACTAAACACAAAACAATTTATACAAGACTTTAAACAACCTCAAATAAACTTGCTTACTGAATGAAAGATGCTTAGAACTATCCTATGAACACAAAACAATCACTAGTTCAAATCATTCAATCCGTTAGATAGCACTGTTACAATGAAATGCTCGGGTTCTTCACAAAATCAGAGTTGCAGAGCTATATTCACCAAAAAAAATATTACTTACAATCATCACTCTTTATGAGATTCGAGCCTCCACATACATTAGATGCCATCTTCCATGTTTTTAGGGACTGTTGGTCGATATCCCACTCCTATCTTCTAGGGGGATCCAAGGTAACCAAATGTTGCATGCAACATTTGCAATTATTGCAAATGTTGTCATGACAACTTTTTAACAACTTTTGGCATCTTTGCCATTATGCCAATTTCCTAATTCTTAGGACCTCTAACCTCTTCATTTCGAGGAACCAACTTCATTAATGGTCTCCAAGCATCTCTATGACATCATTTATGTGTTTAGGACACATTCAAAGCTCAAATCCATCACTAAGATTCTAAGCCTAATAAAATTAAAAAGCTACTAACAATGACTATTTTGGTGACCTTAGCCCTAATGACTAACTCACCTAGTCCACAATGCAATGACCTTCTAAGGTCTAAACTAAACAACCTATCTTGACTTGGCCAATGTCAAGTACAAGCCAAAACATTGCAACTATGGAGGTTAGCCTAGGTGTGCTCCTGCACCAAGGATGCACATATGTCTTCATAAAAATAACATTCTATGGTAGTTTAGGACCATTTGAAACATGGAGAAAAATAAAGGTTGTTTAGTTTTTTATTTTATCTTTCCAAAATCCTTCGACAAATCACTAAGGTGTAATGCAGTTTGGTATGCTATATCAAAGAGATAGGGTTTCAAACTTTTCAAAGGTAAGGTATGTGATAAACCATATCTATGGAGGGAAACGATCATAATATCCATGCACATAGCATAATATATGAAATCACGGTATTACAAGAACAAAACTCTCATGAGATCTAATGTAGCCGCGACCATGAAGAAACAACTCATTTTTTTCAAGAGAAACCCTTCAGGTTTTAGAAATTGCAAAGTATGGATAAGGGCCACAAGTATTTTCTGAGCAGCAAATCTAAGCATTATCAAAAGACAAGGTACAAAGAAACAAAATGGAGGTGGTGAAAGCCAGATTACCTGTAGAAGCTACAAGAATGCCTAATATTTTCATAGATATCTTCAAACTTTAAAAACCCTCCTTCATGATCACACATAGAAGAGTAGGTCAAGACTTCCAAAGTGCAAAGTAAAAAGTTGAAAATAAAATGTTGAGTTGGGGTTTTGAGAGCCCTAATGTGACTGAGGGCAATAAGGCTTTGCCTTATTTTTATAAAACTTTTCATAAATAAATATGCCACAGGGTTGATAATTATGTATTGTTTTTATATTAGTATTGGAAGAGTAATATGTTCTATATCACTTAATCAATAATAATATAAAAAAGTATTTTTATTTTCCATTTTTTGCATGTGGTAAAAGTATAATTTAATATCTATTACTTGGTGTGTTCTATAAACCTTGTAATAAAATCCTAAAATTTTAAATACAAAAATAGGGGATATGTAATCAAGGGAGGATTTGTTTTGCATGCACTTATAGGGGAAAAGGAGTTTTTCTTTTTGAGGAGTGAGAGGTGATAAGAGGGGTTTTCTCCAGCTTGGATTAAGTTTGGAGTTCTTTTGGAGTTGATATCAGTGGTACACCAGTTGAGGTAGTTAACACCTTGTATCTGCCAATCCCACCCCTATTTTCATGGCTTTTCTTTCCAATTTCAACCCCATGTGTTATTTTCAGATTGGGAGGAGGATGTAATGTTGATTTTCAGTTACACTTCAGTTCATAGTGCAATTCATATCGGAGTTGGTGTAGCAATTCATATCAAAGTTAGTGTTCTTTTATTTTTCTTGGGTATGCATTATAGCTTTAGCACAACTCTTTCGCACTTTAGTATTGCACTGGAGATCACATGATTTTTAGATCATGTAGAAAACATATTCCTTCGGTTTTAGAATGAAGGGAAAAATTTTCCTTCTTATCATGGCTTTAACGAGTTATGATTTGTGCTTTACATTTTTTAGTAATTTAAATTATGGAGATATTATTTTTTCCCTTTCTAATTGTTTAGAGCTTGGGCCTTCTTTAAAACAATTATTGCATCTAAGTTGTGAGAATTAAGTTTTATTCAGGAATTATTGTGAGTGCATTTAGTTGTAGTTTACTAAAAATCAAAGATATTCAGTGGATCACCTTTTAGATTTAGATTTAAGTTTCAAGTTTATTTATATCTCTTTTCTTTGTGCAAGTTATCTTTAGGTGATTATACGGGGAAGCCATCCCATAATTTAGATATTGACTCTTTCTATAGGTACACCCACATGACTGCGAGTCATTCCATGTTCCACAAGATTTTTGGGTTCACTAACATGGCATAGCGGGTGCAGATCTTAGTCTCCAATAGTCTTTTGCATGCCCGGTGGGACACTTTGGACTATTTTGTCCAAGATTTTCCCCACAATTCTGGTTTGGTGTGAAAATCAATTTTACAACCTTTGGAGGCATAATCCAATCACACACTTGGCAACTCTACAAGGGAAAATCCACTAGTTTTTCATATGCAAGTGCAAGTATGTTAAAAAAAAATTCATGCTCTAATTTCTAGCTCTTTATAGGAATATAAATGTCAACTTTTTATGGACAAAATGAATACCCCCAACCATATCATGAGAATAAACATGATGCTCAAAATTCATCCATATTCAACTCACCCCAAGACTATTTTTAGTCCAAGTTACCATGTTATAGAAGGTTGCCAATATGTTCTATTTTCTCCCAATCAATACGCTCCTCACCAATCTCCTAATCAGCCTCAAGATCCTCAAGTTCAATGAGAATTCCAAGAGCTTAAAAAGAAAAAAGATATTTTGCAAGATATGTTGCAAAAATTCACCAAGCAAATAGATAAAATTACAAGAGAGTGTGAGATGTAGTCAAAACTAGAGGAATGTTCTTACGAGGCTTATCTTCATGAGAAAGATGAGTTGGCTCATCAAGCCCAACTTCATAGACAAAAAATAGAGTCAAGATGTCAAGGGATGGTAATTTTTTTGCAAATCTTATGGCTGAAGAAAAGAAGCAAATTAAGACAAATCATGTAGGAGAGTTGGAGATTAAGAAGGAACGTCATGAAAAGGAGGTATAGGCTCAAAAGGATAAGTATGAGGAAGATTTAACGATAGAAATACAAGAGATGATGAAAATTTTTATTGCTTCATTACAAAGAGTAAATGAGAAATCAACTCTTTCTCCATTAGAAGAACCTATACCCCCTTAGGAAGTTATCCTCGTTGGTACATTTTATAATCCATTTTTTGGGAAAGAAATTCCTACATTCAGTACAATATACTTGGTACAAGATTCTCTTGTACTTGAGCAAGTTCAGCCCATTATATTTCAAGAGCATCCTGTTAAGCAACCTATTTATCCTCAAATAAACCCCCAGATTATGCAAGTTTATATAGAAGCTTATGTTGAGTCTCAAGAAGACTATTTTAAGGAGTAGCCTTGAATTTTTCCATTTCCAAGTTTTATAGAGCCTCTCCAAATACAAGAACCTGTACTTTGGCAAGTAATTCCTTATGACAAGCTTGTTCAAGTGACCCAACCATGTATTTTAGATTTTTTTATCAAAGGTAAGGGAGGCTACATATATGGATATGCATGTTCTTAAGGACAAAAAGGGTGATAGCTTTAAGGATCTTGTTGATTTGTTCGCTGAATTTCCTGGTTATATTGAAGAAGAGGAAGGAATGAAGTCTAATTTATTTATTGAGCTTCTTGAATTTTTATGGTGATGATGAAGATGATATGTTCATAACTAGTTTAGAGACATGTATAGAACCACATGAAGAGTTGGATAGTATGCTATCCTCACACGAGACAAAAAAAAAGAAATGAATGGAATGCAGGAGTTTGACTTCATTATTGATGATTTTTTTGGAATTAATGGGATGTGTGTATTGAGAGGGGAGGGGTGAATCAATACCTCTAAAAATTTTGTATCTTTTAACCTTTATCCTTTAAGTTATCAAATGTTTATCCAACCATCTATTCTATACTATCTTGATGTAAGATATATCAATTCATACAATTTACCATACAGGTGAACATTCATAGAAACATTCATGAAACTAATTGACACATAACACAAGATATGATATTGCAAAAAACTCCTGTTAGGAAGTAAAAACTATGGTGGGGATGGCACCCACAAATTCTTCACTATCTGCAAATTGGAAGGGGCCGGTTAAGGCTTACAATTTGATCACTTCTGATGATATACCCAGTTAAGAGTATTTGTGGAGACCTGTTAAAGCCTACTTGGTTAAGATCTTTAGCAACACTATTGAGTGTGCACTCGGTTAAGAGATTTATAGTTGGACT
This sequence comes from Thuja plicata, assembly GCA_018584345.1. Taxonomy (NCBI): domain Eukaryota; kingdom Viridiplantae; phylum Streptophyta; class Pinopsida; order Cupressales; family Cupressaceae; genus Thuja; species Thuja plicata. Next base: position 3,313,167 of record MU225749.1, read on the forward strand.
GTTAAATCCACCTTCCTTGAAAGGATTTTTACACTTTGCTTCACTTTTTAGAATGATAGAAAATTACAATTTAACCTAGTGTATGTAATCTCCTATTGTTGATTACAGATCCATTTACATTTACATGAATAATTATATCACCTAATGTGATTGAATAATACCTCTGATGCTCAGTAGTCTCTGTTCTTGGTTCTTGCTAACCAAATTCACCTTTTGTTGTTCTGGTTCATGAAACTTTCAATCTGATCCATAGATTTGCTCGTATGTTTCATTCATCCTCTCATCTATTCTTACATTATCCATTAATGAATGATTGCATCATCTATTTATAAGGTAGATTGACCTAATCAAGTTTCACATAAAATAATGTTAACTCTAAGATATAGGTTTACAACTTTACCTTGATCTCCTAGTCTATGTGTTTTTAATCAGTTAGACTGATTAAATCACTTACATTCATGTTTCTTGTCCCTAAAGAAATGGTTTTAAAATCAAATCAAGACTCTATAAGTAGAACATGACTATTTTATCTAACGTGGAAGTCAGATCCACTTTTTACGGGCTGCAACTGACTTTCAGTTTCAGACGGTCGATTATGCTCTAAAGTCACTTGACTATCTTTTGGGTTCCTTGCTTGAACTGTCCTGTTGGTTTCCTCTATGACTGTTCTCTTAGTTTTCACTATGACCTTCTTGTCAAGTTCCACTTTCGGGTTCCTCTTTATCCTTTCCATTTTGTAATTTCGGTTTACACACAAAATTGTGTCGTCAATTTTCTTTGTACTTAGCAGTTTTTGGTGATCTCTGATATCTGCATTTTTGGTTTGCTCTTTATCCTATCTTTTGGTGTGTGCTTACTGAAAGTGTTGTTTCCATACTAATGGAAAAATAATTTCATCATATTTCTCCTCAAAATTTCTTTTTGTTCCACACCGTGCAGGATCAGAAGTTTGTAATTAGATCCCTAAAACAAAACTTATGCTTCAAGAATATATTTCCAATGTCTTTTCAAATCTTGATCAGAACCATAGTAAGGTAAAAGACTTGTTTTGGGATGTGAAGGATACATCTTCATAGGATTTAGAGCTTGAAGAATAATTTTGGAATGCAGAAGAGGCATTTTGTTCAGGTTTTGAGGTGGAAGATTTGTTTTTGGATGTTGAAGAGGTTTTTGGTTCAGATTTGAATGATGAAAAAACAACAGTTGAAGAGATAATACAAGGACGGTTCCAAGAAAGAGTTCTAGAAGGTATAACTTCCACAAAATCACTAGAGACATCAAAATTCAACCAACAAGATTATGGAGTACTAGAGCATAAAAGTGGGGTAATCGTTCATCCTCCTAGATTTTTTTATTTCAAGAGGATTCCCTATAGGCATCTATCCAAGATGAAGGAAATCAAAGCGGAAGAATTAAAATATGCATCCAGTTATAAGGCCTCAATGGAAGAGAAATAAGTTCAGGTTGATTATACACATCTAGATAGAGACATTGTTGATCCGGATGAGGAGGTAGGCCATATTATTTTTGTCCTTTGAGTAATATTACAATAGTTGTCTCAATGTTTTGCATGTTTCTATCATGTTTTAGATGTTTTCAAATTTGAAAGGAGTTTCAAACTGGGAAGGAAAGGGTGTTATTTTTATAAAATAGTCAATGGTTTCATTTGATTCATGATCTTCTGAGTAATTTAGGGTAGAGTAGTTTAGTTTTCATCTTTCAATAAGTGTTGGTCAAGCATGTTTCAGTTAGTTAGTTGGTGGTTAGTTGATTTCAGTGTGTTAGGAGTAATAAGGTGCATTGTTGTCATGCATAACAATGGCATGAATAAGTATAGATCACATAGTGAATGAGTTGTAACATGATGCCCTTAATCATACATACTCCTACAGGTCATCATTTTGAATCATAACAACATTATCAATTTGTTTCAATTTAGTTTTAAATTCAATTTCAGTTCACTTTTTAGTTTGGGTTTTCTTGTAACCTAGCATAATCAAATTCAGAAATGGATCTATCATTCATACTAATGAACGTATGCCTCAATGAATTCATTACTACAAACCATAAATGACAGCCCTCATCTGGATTTTGTCACATTACAGTGTTAGTTTCAGTTTTGAGTTTTGAGTGGTGTGTGTGTTTTCAGTTTCAGTTTTGAGTTTTGAGTGGTGTGTGTGTGTGTGTTCTCAGTTTCAATTTGAAGGAAGGTTTCATTTTTTCCAAGTTTCAAAGGTAGATTGACTCTATGCCTAATGGATATGCAAAGGACAACTGGTCTTTTTCTATTTAGCATGCAAGCACTCCTAAGAGGTCCCCATAAATGTTACCAATTTTTGCATCTAGCTCAAATTGGCCGGAGTTGGGTAGCTAATCAAATAAGTGAAGGTACGTTTGATTCATTTTAAAATTTAGTTTTAGGTTTGCTTTGTACTGAAATAAAAAATGCAGATAAAAGGATATTTCATTATGCATACAAATATATCACATCAAAATATTATAAATGTATTTGCAATCAAAAGCTCTTTTATTCATTTGCAAAAGAAGATACAAAAGGGCTCCCACACAAGTCATGGGAGAAATATGAAAAACAATGCAAAATAAATATGCTAACACAGAATTCAAAGACTAGAGAGGGGGCTTGAGATATGTGATTGCTTATTAATGGAAGACTGTGTTGTGCCTGGATGTGCTGGTTGAAGTGGTCCCACATCCTCGGGGTACATGGAAGATGATAAAAATGATGTCAGTCAAAGTGATTAAGCAACGAAAAATCATGTCCCATCTCTAATGGATGACTATTATACTAATATATTCCAGTTATATGCAATATAAAAGAATAAGAAAAACAAAAGGGAAGGCACAAATTTGTAAGTCACTATTTTATGTGTAACAAGTTTGTTTCATGTGCAGGTAGCAAGTATGTATTCATCATGATAAAAGGCACATGGAGTAAAATGTGGTTCCCACAAGGGTTGATCCCAGCATGCAGTGATCTAGTAAGGATGCAACTGAACCATCAAAGGGACATGACGTTACTGACATGAAACATTTTGGTTCCATACTTGGAGAGAGAAAAAAAAAATAGACCATCAAAGGGACAAGATATCATAGCCCGAAACCTATTGGTTAATGATAATAGATAATAGTTATGACCATGAAAATAAAGATAATCAATAATTAGTATATCAGAAAAGGTACAACTAGAGTTTGAGAACCATGCTACATATATAACACAATGCCAAAGAGCTAGGAATTAATTTACACATGCATAAAGTTATAGTTCCTTTTGAATCTTTCGAATGCATTTCAAAGTAATCTACAAGGAAGTGACAACATATTATAAACCATGACAACCAAGTGTATTATTGAATAGATAAGGTGATTTTACATTGATTTAAGAAGGAACAAAAAACCACAACCAAGATGTACAAGTGACATTATAAAATGGAGAGACTGAGTGAATGGAAATTGTAACAAGGGAGACATTGTATGTTAGTAACTCTCAAAATAATAGCATATGAACCTAGACAAGAGAAAGAGAAAAACAATATAGAATAATTCCATGCAAACAAAGATGATGCTAAGAGATACACTATTCAAAGAATATATCTCATAAATGGAATATCCTAAACTATGTGTATACAGAAAGGAACAATAGAAAGTTCATATTTTCTAAACAAGGATGATGACTCCAATATAGGTGCTTGTATCAAAGAAGCATCCATAGGAAGATGTTATTGGAGCAATAACTGGCAACATGACAGTAGTCTATGTGTTTACTGACATGTTTTGAGGTAAGTAGCAACATATAAATTTGACATGAAATAAGAGTAACATAATACCATCAATAAGAAATGATGGTAAAGACATATTTATTAGGATGCACAGGTATCTTCACGAAAGTATCATAGTAGGGAAACATCGTAATAAAGAAACAACAAGAGAACAAGAGATCCTACAACTAATAGACGCATTCAACCATCAGTACAAGTAGCAATCAACATATGGTAGGAACAATATATCTGAAATGCAAAGATGCCTTAATCATGATAGTATGAGCAATGATAAAAAAATACAAGGTATGATATGCTATTATTTTTTAAAGTGTGTTTTTTAGGAAAAGACAAGTTCCAGAAAGGGGTTTTAAATATAGTGACATATTTATCCTAGTTATATCACTTATAGGAACTCCATAAATTCAAAGTGTCTTTAGACATCAAATATTATCATCACATGTATAGCTGGTAAATAATTTTTACAGTATTTGTAACAAGAGCCATTCAAGGGAGAAGTAATGTGATAGGACAATATTTAGAAAAGTATATATGAATTCAACATGTAAATGTCATCCATGGAACATAAATATACAGCTTTGGTAATTATCAGATAGCAAAAAATAGAAGTATCCAAATGGAACAACAATGGAGCAAAGATTTTAAATCAGAGCCATGAAGTTCACAATGAACAGTTCTTCATAAGAGCAACAATCTCCACAATAGGTAATATGAAAATGACAGTGATACTAGGTGTCGATGAACAACTAAAATCATAAATAACAGATAAAAGGGCGTCAACTAGAGAGGTCCTTGGGGACAAGAAAACAAGCCTCAAAAGTAGAACTATTAGTCTCTACAAGTGGCGCACCTAAGATATCTTGCTTTAGGACATATCATTAAAAGAATACTTGGCATGAAAGTGATAATTGATAGCTCTAAAGGATGAAACATAGGAAAAAACAACTTGAACCAAAAATAGAAGGAGACGCGGCCAGATCAGCTTCAATAGTGTCTCGTAAATTCCATAGAGAAAATAGATTGGATAATAAAGAAAGGTTAGATGTTTTAAGCCTTGAAAGTAACAGAATGAGAAAATCTCTCAAAAGATAATCTACAATCTATGGTGGTTTAGGACCAGTTGAAAGATGGAGAAAAATGAAGTTTGTTTAGGTTTTTCTTTTATCTTTTCGGAAGCCTTCGATAAATCACCAGGGTACTATGTATTTTGGTATGCTATATCAGAGAGATAGGGTTTCAAAATTTTCAAAGGTAAGGTATGTGATAAACCATATCTACAGAGGGAAAGGCTCATAATATCCAAACACATAGTAGAATATATGGAATCACGGTGTTACAAGAACAAAACCCTCATGAGATCTAATGTAGCTGCGACCATGAAGAAATAAATCATTTGTTTTTGTTTTTTTTTTAGAAAACCTTGAGGTTTTAGAAATTTCAAAGTATGGATAAGGGCTATGGGTAGTTTTTGAGAAGCAAATCCAAGCATTATCAAAAGACAATGTACAAAGAAACAAAATGAAGGCGGTGAAAGCTAGATTACCTGTAGAAGCTGCAAGAATGCCTAAGATTTTCACAAATATCTTCAAAATTTCAAAATCCTTCTTCATTATCACAGGTGGCAGAGTAGGTCAAGACTTCCAAAGTGCAAAGTGAAAAGTTGAAAATAAAATGTCGAGTCAGGGTTTTGAGAGCCCTAATGTCATGGAGGGCAATAAGGTTTTCACTTATTTTCATAAATCTTTTCATAAATAAATATGCCACGGGGTTGATAATTATGTATTGCTTTTATATTAGTATTGGTTGATTAATATGTTCTATATTACTTAGTCAATAATAATACAAAAGTGTATTTTTATTTTCCATTTTTTGCCTGTAATAAAAGTGTAATTTAATATTTAGTACTTGGTGTGTTCTATAAACCTTGTAATAAAATATTAAATTTATAAATGCAAAAAAAAGGGATATATAATCAGGGAGGATTTGTTTTGCATGCACTTATAGGGGAAGAGGAGTTTTTATTTTTGAGGAGTGAGAGGTAATAAGAGGGGGTTTTCTCCATCTTGGAGTCAGTTTGGAGTTCTTTTGGAGTTGATATCAATTGTACACCAGTTGAGCAGGGTGTTGAGGTAGTTAACACCTTGTATCTGCCAGTCCCACCCCTATTTTCTTGGCTTTTCTTTCCAATTTTGAGCCCATGTGTTATTTTCATATTGGGAGGAGGATGCAAGGTTGATTTTTAGTTACACTTTGGTTCATAGTGCAGTTCACATTGGATTTGGTGTAGCCTTCCTATTAAGGCTTTTAGTTGTGATTTTGAGAGGGAGTTCTTTTCTTTTTATTGGGTATGCATTGTAGCTTTAGCATGACTCTTTCATACTTTAGTATTGTATTGGAGCTCACATCATTTTAAAATTCTATAGTAGGCATGTTCCTTTGATTTCAAAACGAAGAGCAAAATTTTCCTTTTTATAATGGTGTTAACGAGTTATGAGTTGTGTTTTAAATTTTTCAGTAATTTGAATTATGGAGATATTGTTTTTCCCTTTCTAATTGTTGAGATCTTGGGCCTTCTTTATAACTGTTATTGCATCTAAGTTGTGAGAATTAATTTGTATTCAATAATTATTGTGAGTGCATGTAATTGTTGTAGTTTGCTAAAAATAGAGATATTTGGTGGATCACCTTTGAGATTTAGATTTAAGTTTCCAGTTTCTTTCTATCTCTTTTCTTCATCCAAGTTAGTTTTAGGTGATCATACTCTTGCTATAGGTACACCCGCATGCCTAAGATTCATTTCATGCTCCATAAGATCGTTGGGTTCATGAACCTAGCATAGCGGGTGAAAATCTTTGTGAAAACAACTCCCTCATGATAGAAATCAACCTGGATCTAATACCAGTGATCTAAATTATTTTGTGAATTTAGAGGATAATACCAAAATAAGAATTTATGGTACTGTAAGAAGCATAACAACAATATAAAAAATTATTTTTATTCATGATATGAAAACTCCATACAATTTTGACATTCTTTTAAGTGAGATGTATGCATGCAAATCAATCTAATTCAGACTAACTCGTAGGAGAGTTGTACATCCAAGTCTGTAGAAGTTAGGTGATCTTGTGTGTGAGATGTATGCCCATGAACTCCATAAGCTGATACAAATTGGCAATCCTAGCATACGAGATGTATGTCCATCACTCTCCTTTTGGACCTGAATTGATCTTATTTATAAACCTTCAAAAGAAGTTGAAAGCCACAACATTCATCTCCCTGACTAGTCAAAATTTATGAGAAAGGGTTGAATCCCTAACTAGTTGAAAGTTATGAAAAAGGGTTGACTCCTCGACCAAGTGTAGAGAGCATCAAAATTTTTGACAAAGAAGGTTGTGCATAGTTGGAAAGTCAGACTCCTTTTCAAACCCCCAAACCACATAAATAAGAGTATGGAAGTTGGTGTATTTCTCTTACTTATTGACAACACCCATTGTCGGGCACTGCACACCATTGTAGAACTCTTTGAAAGGACAATCCAAAACTGAAAGGTTATTATACTTGGTTGAAAATTTAATCAAAATATCTTATTTAATTTGATACTCCTATTTATTTATAATCAAAAGGACATAGATTTTATGACTACATTGGTAGTAGAAATCAAAAAATTAATGTATGTTGGTGTTATAACTACATGTTATGTAGCTTTGCCAACATGCAAAGTTAGTGAATACTAACCTTGAATTTTATGAGTAAGGTCTTGTTGTCGAGGTTATTGTAGGGAGTTCCTTTATATTCTAGTAGAGTGGATTTAGTATTTTTTGTTCTCCAATCAAGGAATCTACAAGGTATTATGGAGTACCTTTAAAACCTTGATGGATTAGAATGTGTGTTTACATGATTTTTATTTTCTTGTACACAAGGAGTGAAAGTAAGGAGTTTGATGTTTCAAAAACCTTGCATGGAGACTTTACAATTATATATAAGTAATATACTTTCATGAGAATATATATTGAGTTTGTGATTCCTTTAGAAGGCTAGATTTTTCCCTCATTAGGTTGTTCCCAATATAAATTTTATGTCATCTTGGTAGTATGTTTGTTTATTATTTTGCCTTGTAGATTTTGAATACTTATTTGCATGTTTTTGTCTCATGGGGTTATTTTGAAATAGTTTGATAAGGTTGCAAATTTTCTTTCAAAATCACCTCTTTTGATCATTACAATGGATTTAAAATAAATTTTTTACATGTTGAAAGCGACTTTTCTAGAGTTGGAAAATGGATAAATTTTTACATGATCAAAAAATGGGAAAAGATGGTAACATATAAATAAAATGCATGGGGAATAACTAAGTGGTCCTAGGGTATTCGACAAATCAAAATTTACCTTAGAAACATGTACTAGTTTCCACATATTAATTTTTGTTATATTTTATAAGATTCTTTGAAGTTTATGTCATCACTAGATAAGCTAGATTGGTACATACATTTCTTAACACATAAAGACTTATTACTCTTCCTTTGTGCATTCTTGCCTTAGGAAATTTTGAATAAAAAAAATTATTAAAGAGAAAAATGCAAAATAAACTTTTAAACCCTAAAAATGAAGATCTTTTATAAGGTTTTAAATGTCTTGAATATTAAGGGAACTAATACCATTGTACTCATTGTTCTATATGCATATTATACGCTTACATTTTTCTATCAAAAAAATAGTAGAAACAATTTAAAATTTCTCTCATATTTGTTAGATAAATCATTAGTTGAAAAAGACTTCTCTACATTAATATTGTGCAAGTCTATTGTCATATACACCCCTCCTATTTTTTATTTTCTCAATAGAATATGTACACTTTATATTGAAGCATAGTTAGATGCCTCTTATTATACACAACTATAAAATATACAAGCCTCTTTCTTTTCATTGTTTTTCTAATAGAATGCATACACTTTATATTGAAGCATGGTTAGGGGAAGTGGACTATCCATGTTCCAATATCGATCATTAAATTCTGCTAATTAAAATCCCATTAAAAATTTATATAGTGGGCCAATAGTTACTCATTGGTATATCCAATAGTTGAAAAAAAATAGTAATTAGATCAATTGTGCAACTTTATTTGTACCAATAGTTGTGGATGCTTATTGGGGCATGGGCATTTTTGCATAAGTATAGGATCAATTGTGCAATTTTTTTTGGGGTTGTCGAAATAAATGGTTAATGGAGAACACTGAATATTTATGGGATGACACTTTGTAATGACCACTTTTTGACCCTTGTGTGCATCATGAAATCCACAACATTTGTCATTACTATCCCAAAGCTAAAATAATAGCTATAAGTAGTTAAGTTACACACGTAGACAATTAAATAAATCATCAAAATTTGATGCATCATTAGGAACTTAAGGTGGGTGAAGATAGCTATAATGATGTACCATTTCCCTAGATGTCTCTTACTATATACAAGTACAAATTAGAGAATTCTCTCATTTTAATTTTGTTAAAAGTTATGTACACTTGGTATTGAAATGCTAGTAGATGCTTCTTATTATATAAAATACAAAATAATTTCATATAAAATAGGTCATTTACAAGATGTGAACGAATTAATGGTTTTAATAAAATTCAAGAGGCAAAACAGTTTATGTGACCCATGGATAACCAACAAACAAATAAGGGATGTGACTATTCTCCGCACAAAATAGCACAAATGTACATGTATGCATGAAAACCTAAATTTCCATATCACTGTACAGTCCTAAAAGCTAGCACCCATCATTTGTTGTTCTATCGGGACCTGTAGCCCCCACTTTGGTGATTTCAAGGTCTTCTTGTCTGTTATGCTTGATCCCGGCAACCTGTAATTCAAATTCTGGTACTCTCTCATCATCTCGATGCCCTATCCCCATTAAGGGAACATTTTTCAAAGTACATAGTGTCTGAAACACTATGTACCTGGGTACATAATGTTCCATCTATTATGTACCCTTGAAAAGGGGATTAAATTTTTCCCAAGACCCTATGTTAGGGTTTTAGAGGGAAATCTCTCTTCGTGGTCGGCCAAGTTCAATTTTGAATCCCGAGATGATGGAGTAAACTGTACAAGCCCTATACCTCTCCTCATTTTGTAAATTCACAATCATACTCAAGTTATCAAGTGTAAGAATTTTATGATAAAGTTTTCAAGAGCATTCAAGGTGAATTAAAAATCTCAACCCAAGGCATTATTCTTCAATCATATCAAGGAGATCTTCTTCAAGTTGGAGCAATATTTTCTATCTCATGGTGGCCAATTAGTGGATCTCTAAAACAAGCAATAATCTCTCTCTCTCTCTCTCTCTCTCTCTCTCTCTCTCTCTCTCTCTCTCTCTCTCTGGTGCAGGGCACCTCCCTATTGGATGTTTTGATGTTGTTTAGGGTTGGTTTAGGAGTTTGTGTGTGTGGTAGAATAAGTTCCAAAAGGTTGGAAGCAATGTTAGTTTAACTTCATGTTGTAAGGGCCTTAGTGCTCATTAGGTGTTTTGGGTCATCTTGGCTTCCAATTGTGAAAGGTTGCCATTTTAGTGCAACATGGGTTAGAGTTATGTTTTAGGACCCTACATATCCTATTTAGGGTCTTAGGAGTCAACATCAATCATCGAGTTGACAAGGAAAGTCAAAATACATCAAAATGCAAAAAGTTGCTCGAGCAACTTTTGCAAGAAATGACAAAATGTAGTTAGAATTGATTGTAACTACCCATGCTCAGTATATGAGCATGGAATCTATGTTTTGGAGAGGTTAATGAGATTTTGGGTTGAGACACTTAATTCTGACACCCTTGTACGGATGACTGTATCCATTTTTGTGTAATCTGCATTGTATCTTTGCTTCTGTACAGTTGTGTACGGATTGGCATAGGTGATAGGGCTCCATGATAGTATAGATTTTTCTTTCAGCTTCCATTTTCATTAGGTAGTTTGTTTTGAAGTTCAGAAGAAGTTAAGTTACACATTTTTGAAGGTCACTGATCTGACAGGGACAAAAACAGTGCTACCTAGTTAGAAATGGATCTAACCTAAAATTCCTCTAGTGGATTTGTCTGAAACCATGGGTAAATTAGGGTTAGGGTCTATAGATAGGTTTTATGTTTTCATTTTAGTTATATCAATGGATTTCATAGGCCAGAAGTGAAGCCATATGGCTGACTGGTGAAACCAGGTGAGCCAGGACATGGAGAAGAACGAATTTGATAGAGCACCCATGACCTTTTGGGGAAGACTTAGTGGCATTTCTAGATGCACTAGATAGTCTCCTAAAAGGATTCAATGGTGGTTGGAGGTGAATCAAATATTGGAGACAATTTTTTCAATTATTCATGTTGACTGGTTCAGAGGCCTAATTAATAAGCTATAATCTAGGGCTAGCAAGAAAATTGGGTTTTGGGTGTTTCCAGAGTTTAGGGTTTTGGATTCTGATAGGTTTGGGTGATGTCTTGAAGATTTTCAAGTTTTTTTATTGGTTCATTTGGATATTTTGAGAGAAATTGACCAAATTCGGTGAAAATGGACCTACTAGGAATTAGGCAATTAGGCCTCCAAGTGGATTAATGACCAATTGGATTGGTAAAGGGTTTTGGAGTATTGGGATGAGTGCAGAATGACCTAGGATGGCTCAAGAAGTGTGTTAAGATTCTTGGTGAATGTGTGGGAAGATCCTAGGTAGAGGATTGGCATTCTCGGTGGAGAATCATTGGAGGAAACTAGGCTTTTGATTAACTAGTTGGACTAGTCAAGCTTAGAAACATTGGAGTCTTCTAGAAACCAACTATACCTTGGAGGAGAAGTTGGTAGAGAGGGTCTTGGAGATCCTAGTTGAAGGAAGATCCAACAAAGAACAACCATTGGATGGTTGGATTAGGAAAATGAACACCTTGGAGTGAAGAAGAGGCCTAGAGTATCAAAACCCCTGCATCATAATGGTATTAGATCCATAGTATCTTGAGTTTTGTGTATGTCTAGAGTGGAAGGAAGTCAAGAGGTGGATAGCATGCCTCATAAGGCAATGAGTAGGGATGCCATAGTGGAATTGTTTCAGGGCCTCCTGGAGAAGGCCAATGTGTCCGAGACAAAGAGCAAAAAGAAGGTCACTGAATGGGAAGATGAGAGTGATGGAGATGATGAAAGCCAGTCAGAGGAGTCATCAAACAAAGGGAAAGAATCTGAGATAGACAAGGAACAAAAGGTATTCTTAGATGTCTTCAAGTCTTTAAATAAGGATAGTAGAGAACACATACCATATTATTGTGGTAGTCTGAATGGAGAAGAGTTTTTGGATTGGCTTGAAGCCATTGATAACCAATTTGATTACAAAGAAATATCAGAGGAGAAGAGAGTTAGTTATTCTAAGGCTAGACTCAAAGGATCTACATTGGTGTGGTGGAACATGATGTAGGATGATAGAGTGAGTAGTGGAAATAAAAATATTATTTCTTGGGAGAGGATGAAAATCTAGTTGAGGGCACAATTCTTGCCTACTGATTATGAAATTCAAATGTACCAAAAGTTACAGAACTTAAGACAGAAGGAGATGACGGTGAGTGCATATACAAAGGAGTTCCATAAACTAAGCCTAAGGGATAGGAGACAAGAAGATGAAATGGAGAAGGTGGCAAGGTACTTAAATGGGCTAAGGCAAGGAATACAAGATGATATTAGCATGATGGCCCCTGATAGTATGCACAAGTTCTTCCAATTGGCCTTAAGAGTAGAGGACAAGGCTAGAAGAAGGAATGACTTCCATCAAAGAGGAAGAGGTGACAGCAATAATAGAGGTTTTCAGAGAGGCAGGGGTAACTTTGGTAGAGGCCAAAGCCCTAATAGACAAGAAGACAATCAGACCATGGATAATGGTGAAGGAAACCAGTATAGAGGGTCTTTCCAAAGGGGAGGATATAGAGGTAGAGGACCACAAAGAAGTAGGTTCCAGCCCCAAGGAAGATCTAATTCAATGTTCACTGGCAGGTGCTATAACTGCAACCAAGAGGGACACACCATGGGCAAGTGTCCTGAGAAAGCTTCCTCATCTTCAATGGGGGATAAAAGGAATCAGTTGGTGTAGGAGGATGACACTCAAAGTGTTACTTCTCCCATCTCCAAGGCAGGGCCAGTATTGGATGGATAAAACTTGATGTTAAGGAGAACCTTGTTGAAAGTGCCCAGCACTATAGAGCCACCACAGAGAAATAACCACAGAGAAATAACTTGTGTAAAACAACTTGCAAGTCTCATGGAAAGATTTGAAAAGTGATAGTGGACTCAGCATCCATTGAGAACATGGTATCCACAGAGATGGTAGAGAAATTTAAGTTGAGAAGGATTCCTCATACCACACTCTATAAGGTCTCTTGGTTGAATAAGGGTCAACAAATAGTGGTAGATGAACAAACCTTCGTAGAGTTTGAGATTGGTGAGTACAAGGACAAGGTCCTATGTGACATACTACCTATGGATGCATCCCATTTTCTCCTAGGACGTCCATGGTAGTATGATGTCAAAGCAATACATGATGGAGAGAAGAATAACTATGTCATTAAAAAGCTTGGGAAGAAGTTTCAAATGGACCCATTGCAAGAGCCCAATGAAGAGAACCATGTGGGAAACAGTGTGATTTTATTGAGTGGGATGGAGTTTCTCAAATCCATGAAGAAGGAGAAAGGTATATGTTATGCAGTGATAGTGAAGCCTAAAGAAGAGACTAAAGAGAAACCCAACATGCCATCGAAAGTACAAGCATTGTTGGAAAGATACCATGAAATAGTAGATAATGGTTTTCTAAGTGCATTACCACCTATAAGGGATGTGATTCATCAGATTAACTTCATTCCTAGAGAAAATCTACCAAACAAAGTAGCATACAAGATGGCACCAAGTCAAAATACAGAGATAGCCAAGCAAATACAAGATTTGTTGGATAAGGGGTTAATAAGGAAGAGTTTGATCCCATGTGTTGTGCCAATAGTACTTGCACCTAATAAGAATGGAAAATGGAGGATGTGTACAGACTCTGAGCCTATAAACAAGATCACAATCAGATATAAGTTCCCAATTCCCCGGATAGAAGACTTGATGGACAATCTTGGAGGATCTTGTTATTTTTCTAAGGTGGACTTGAAGTCAGGGTATCATTAGATAAGAGTAAGGCTAGGTGATGAGGGGAAAATATCTTTTAATACCAATGAGGATCTGTATGAGTGGCTAGTAATTCCCTTTGGCCTAAGTAATGCACCTAGCACATTCATGAGGCTCATGAAAGAAGTGCTAGCAGAGTTCATCGGTAAGTTTGTAATAGTTTACCTTGATGATATTTTGATCATTAGCAGGTCCAAGGAGGAGCACATGAAGCATTTGGAGATGGTATTAAGGAAGCTACATCAAGATAAGTTGATGATAAATCAAGAAAAGTGTGAGTTTCTCAAAATTGAACTAGTTTACCTTGGTTTTGTGGTTGCTAATGGATGTATGAAGATGGATCCTGATAAAGTTAAGTCCATTTTGGAATGTCCTACACCTAGGTCCATAGGAGATGTTAGGATTTTCCATGGGTTGGCCTCCTATTATAGGAAATTTGTGAGAAACTTCAGTCATGTATGTGCCCCAATTCTAAACACCATAAAAGGTGGAATCAAATGCAAGTTTGAATGGACTGCAGCAGCAGACCAGGGGTTTGAAATTTTGAAAAAGAGGATTGTAGAGATACATACCCTTAGGTTCCCTAATTTTAATCAAATCTTTGTATTAGAGTGTGATGCTAGAAAGTTGGCTATTGGAGCAGTGCTAAGCCAGGAGGGACACCATGTGGCATTCTTCTTTGAGAAATTGAATGAGGCAAAAAAAAATTACTCCACCTATGATTTGGAGTTATATGCTATGGTACAAGCCTTAAAGAAGTGGAGACACTACCTCTTACCTAGGGAGTTTGTGGTCTATACTGATAACCATTCCCTAAGTTTCCTAAATGGATAAGAAAAACTAAATCAGAGGCACATGAAGTGGGTAGAATCATTGCAAGCTTATACATTTGTTATTAAGCATAAGAAGGGGGTTAGCAACAAGGTTGTAGATTCTCTTAGCAGGAGAGTACTCACAATCCAAGAGATACAACTACAAAGTGTGAGAATGGATGATTTGAAGGACCTCTACAAGGAGGACAAAGATTTTAGAGAAGCCTATGAAGCATGTGTGAAATTCTAGTGGGGGTTCAAGATGGATTTCAGTGAGTTTGTGTTGTAGGAAGGCCTATTTCTTAAAGGTCATCTTATGTGTATACCTCAGTGCTCAATGAGGGAAAACATTGTGAAGGAGAAACACCAAGGAAGCTTGGGAGGTCACTTTGGAGTGGATAAGACTTTGGAGCAGGTGCATAGGTATTACTACTGGCCTAAGATGTAGATAGATGTTAGGATATTTGTAGAGAAATGTTAGATTTGTCAGAGGGAAAAAGGATAAAGCAGCAACAGTGGGTTGTATCAACCTTTATCTATACCCCAAAGGCCTTGGGAGTGCCTTAGTATGGACTTTGTTTTGGGGTTACCAAAGACACCTAGGGGTCATGATAGTGTGTTTGTGGTGGTAGACTATTTCAGCAAGATGGCACACTTCATTCCATGCAAGAAAACAAATGATGCTTCTCAAATTGCAGGTCTATTCTTTAGGGATATTGTAAGAATCCATGGTTTGCCTTTGAATATTGTCAGTGACAGGGATACAAAGTTTGTGGGTCACTTCTGGAGAACTCTTTGGAAGATTCTTGGAACTAATTTGTCTTTCTCTTCAGCCTACCATCCATAATTAGATGGGAAAATAGAAGTAGTGAATAGGTCACTTGGGAATTTTCTGAGGTGTTTGACCAAGCAACATGGACAATATTGGGATCATATCATAGGGCATGCAAAATTTGCATATAATGACTCCATTAATAGGAGTACAGGTAAGAGCCCCTTTGAAATAGTATATGGGATCAATCCTAGAGGGATATTGGAGTTGAGGGATCTTAGTTTGAAGGACAAGAGGAGTGCTCAAGGAGAGACATTTGTTGAACATATGAAGGAGCTACATGATCAAGTCAATAAGACTTTACAAAAGCAAGTGGAGAAGTACAAAACCAGAGCTGATCAAACTAGAAGAGACTTGTAGTTCAAGGTTGGGGATCTAGTACTAGCCTATCTTAGGAAGTAAAGGCTACCCAAGGGTTAGCCTACTAAACTACTGATGAAAAAGATAGGGCCTTTAAATATTTTGCACAAGTATGGCAAGAATGCCTATGAGGTGGAGTTACCTCCTGATTTGTGGATCTCACCCATTTTTAATGTTTTTGACCTGTATCCCTACAAAAGACCAACACCAGACATAGGTCAATCCACTCTTACAGATTTGGAGGATGATGATTGGGTGAAATATTTGCCTACCCCAAAGCCATTGCAATTGGAAAGTGGGTTGGACTCTAAAGTGATAAAGAAGATAAGGAAGGGTAACTACAAGGAGTACCTCATCAAGTGGTAGGGACTACCTAAAGCTGAGGCCACTTGGATGACAAAGCTAGATATTCTAAAACATGGGGTCACCGTTGAAGACCTCCTAACTCAAGGGACTCGAGTTATTTTGTCCAGGGGAGTATGGTGTAGGGAACCTCCCTACTGGATGTTTTGATGTTGTTTAGGGTTGGTTTAGGATTTTGTGTGTGTGGTAGAATAAGTTCCAAAAGGTTGGAAGCAATGTTAGTTTAACTTCATGTTGTAAGGGCCTTAGTGCTCATTAGGTGGTTTGGGTCATCTTGGCTTCCAATTGTGAAAAGTTTCCATTTTAGTGAAACATGGGTTAGAGGTATGTTTTAGGACCCTACATATCCTATTTAGGGTCTTAGGAGTCAACATCAATCATCGAGTTGACAAGGAAAGTCAAAATGCATCAAAATGCAAAAAGTTGCTAGCAGCTTTGAAAGTTGCTTGAGCAACTTTTGCAAGAAATGACAAAATGTAGTTAGAACTAATTGTAACTACCCATGATCGGTATACAATCATGGAATTGATGTTTTGGAGAGGTTAATGAGATTTTGGATTGAGACACTTAATTCTGACACCCTTGTACGGATGACTGTATCCATTTTTGTGTAATTTGCACTATATCTTTGCTTCTATACAGTTGTGTACGGATTGGCATAGGTGATCGGGCTCCATCATAGTATAGAGTTTTATTTCAGCTTCAATTTGCATTAGTTAGTTTGTTTTGAAGTTAATTAGAAGTTAAGTTACACATTTTTGAAGGTCACTGATCTGACAGGGACAAAAATAGTGCTACCTAGTTAGAAATGGCTCTAACCTAAAATTCCTCTGGTGGATTTGTATGAAACCATGGGGAATTGGGGTTAGGGTCAGTAGATAGGTTTTATGTTTTCTTTTTCTTTCTATCAATGGATTTCATAGGCCAGAAGTGAAGCCATATGGCTGACTAGTGAAACCAGGTGAGCCAGGACATGGAGAAGAACGAATTTGATTGAGCACCCATGACCTTTTGAGGAAGACTTAGTGGAATTTCTAGATGCATTAGATAGTCTCCTAAAAGGATTCAATGGTTTTTGGAGGTGAATCAAATATTGGAGACAAGTTTGTCAATTATTCATGCTAACTGGTCTAGAGGCCTAATTAATAGGCTATAATCTAGGGCTTGCAAGAAAGTTGGGTTTTGGGTGCTTCCAGAGTTCAGGGTTTTGGATTCTGATAGGGTTGGGTGATGTCTTGAATATTTTCAAGTTTTTTTTGTGGGGTCATTTGGATATTTTGAGAGCAATTGACCAAATTCGGTGAAAACGGACCTACTAGGAATTATGCAATTAAGCCTCCTAGTGGATTAATGACCAATTGGATTGGTAAAGGGTTTTGGAGTATTGGGATGAGTGTAGAATGACCTAGGATGGGTCAAGAAGTGTGTTAAGATTCTTGGTGAATATGTGGGAAGATCCTAGGTAGAGGATTGGCATTATAGGTGGAGAATCAGTGGAGCAAATTAGGATTTTGATTAACTAGTTGGACTAGTTAAGCTTAGAAACATTGGAGTCTTCTAGAAACCAACTATAAATTGGAGGAGAAGTTGGTAGAGAGGGTCTTGGAGATCCTATTTGAAGGAAGATCCAACAAATAACAACCATTGGATGGCTGGATTAGGAAAATGAACGTCTTGGAGTGAAGAAGAGGCCTAGAGTATCAAAACCTCTCTCTCTCTCTCTCTCTCTCTCTCTCTCTCTCTCTCTACATTATTTCAAGTGTTACCAAACATATCAACAATCAATATTTAGGAGTGGCATTCATGGATCCATGCAAATGTGAAGATATTCTTAATTCTACATTCCATTCACAAGGTAAACATCTAAATTCAAGCAATGTCTACAAGCATTCTCCATGAATTTGAGAGTTACATGCATTTGTTCATTAGGGTATGCACATTAACACACTAATTTTCCTTTGTGTTTACATTACAAGATTTGCATTCATGCAATTTCTTTTCATATCTCAAGGTTAATTCCTAATTAGGGTTTTAACAAAGGAAAACCCCTTTAGACAACCTTTTCCCTATTTTATGTGTCTAGGTTTTGGCTACAAACCCATAGTTGCAGATTTGGAAAGTGCAAACCCTAACAAAGCTCAAGGGAAAATATAATCCTGAAACCTAGGGTACACAACATTTCAACTGCTCTATACCTAGGTATAGAAGGTCTAGGTCATTTTTGTTGGAAATGAGTTGAGTAACTAAGAGGGGAGGGGTGAATCATTTACTCCAAAAACAAATCCAAGTCCCTTAGATGTATAAAACAAACTTATCATTGTTGCTCAGTTAACAAAGATATTCAGTTGTTACTCGGTTAACAAAGCAATCTTAAGATATTAACTGTGATTATCCTTTAGTGATTAAATACAAAAACATAAAGCATAAAGAAAATAACATGTACACGGATGACACCAAGATTTAACATGGAAACCCAATTTGGGAAAACCACCAATTGCAACTAGTTATTTTTTTCACTCTTCTGAAGTGAGCCCTGTTAGGAGCCAACCCTATTAAAGGTTACAAAACACACTGTTAGGTGTAACCATGTTAGAGGATTTAATCACCCTGTAAGGAGTGGCCTTGTTAGAGTTCTTAAAACACAACAATGTAGAAATGCCACCTTGTGAGAGGATTTACAAAAGACTATTAAGTCTACTCTGTAAAGATATTTGGATCACTGCTACAATTGTTAGAGAGTAACAATGGATTGACATGTTTTAAGAAGCAACTGTCTTTTCTGATTTAGATCTATGCTTTGGCTTTAAACTAGATCCTCACTGATCATATATTCTTATGTGGCTTGGTCTAGATATTCTATCCTTAATCAGAATTCCCTCTTATTTCGCCTTCACTCTTCATGTCAAAAACTCACACATTCAATCCAAACTTGACCTTGTATATATATGATAAGCCCTGTCAAGTCGGCTTGAATATCCTTCCAAATAAATAATAAAACTTAAGTTTGTCGGCTGCATATAACCAATTAAACATAAAGTGTAAACTGATGTTAGTTGGCTGACACTAAATATCTAACTCGGTTAACATTGTAATCCTTCAATGCTCGACCATTACTGTAATGCCCGAGTGAACTCGGTTAGAACTGAAAATCACTTTGGTCTTCTTCAATGCCCGAGAGAGATTTGCATACACTGATTGTACTCAGTTAGGTATAGACATTTGTGTAACATCACTACATTTGTGTATACATCAATGACAATACACAATTGAATAATTATCATCAACAATCTCCCTCTTTGGCATTGATGGAAACATAACATGTCATAATACAAATAATTTTAGAGCAACAAAAGTAAGGATAAAATTTTATTAATGCCTTAGCTTTTCTTATTATCATCCAGAAAACTCCCTATGTCTTCACAATCTCTGAAATACAAATTTCGCCCTCTTACATGAATCTTTGTTTCTGATAAAATTTCTCCCTTTGTCATCAATAATATTTCCCTTAATAATTTATTTGTCATGACATCAATAATCTCTCCCTCTTTGACAACCAATTCCAAAGACTCTATCCAATGAATTGTAGTGTACCTGATGTATTGATTCATATGCAATAAGCTCTAACAATCTGCATCAACTTGTTAGATCTGTATTGTAGCTCGGTTGATGCATCACTAAACTATGTTTTAGTGAGCTTCAGTCGGGGGAATCACCCGTAGCTTTATTCTAAGATACAAGAATGCATCCTTAGGTAATGTTTTGGTGAATATGTCTATAATTTTTTCTTTAGTATTCACATATTCCAACCTTACTTCCTTGTCCTGAACCATCTCTCTCAAGAAATGATACTTTATTGCAATATTCTTAGTCTTAGTATGCATCACAGGGTTCTTTGAAATGTTAATAGCACTAGTGTTGTCACAGTATATAATAACTGGTTCTTTGATTTCCTCCTTCATACCTGCCAACAACTATTTGAACCATATGATATTTGAAAAATTTATTGTTGCAACAACATACTCTTCCTTTGTTGTAGACTGAGAAATGCAATTCTATTTCTTTCTTTTCTAGGATACTAACCTCTTTCCAAGAAATAATGCTCCACCACTGGTTCTCTTTCTGTCATCAACACTTCTTGCCCAATCAGCATCAGTAAAAGTTTTCAAATAAAAGTTTCCTCCTTTCTTATACCATAATACATAATCTTCAGTAACCTTCATATATCTCAGAATCCTTTTGATAGTCATCAAATGATTCTCTCTAGGATTAGCTGAAAACCTTGCAACAATACCAATTGCTAATGCAATATCAGGTCTACGGTGAAAAACATATTGAAGTTGTAATGGATAAAATATAATGATGTTATAATGATAGATGGAAAGGGATAAATATGGAGAGATATGTGTGATGATTTAAAAATGGTATTGAGGGGAAGATAATATTCTCTTCCTATGCCCAAATTTTACAAAGGAAATATCCACTTTGATCAACCATAAGAAAATGGTTAATGCACAAATGCATCAATCGATCAGAAATAAGAAGAAAGAAGAAAACCTTACAATCCAGAATAATGGATGGAGAGTATATAATAGAACTGATTGAAACCTTAATTGAAATGAATTGAAGACAAGTACTAAACTCATAATATAGAAGATCTAGAAAAGCCTATTTTTTGATGTCTGTGTTGAGTTTCAATAAATTTTGCAACTAGATCTGGAATAGAAACGCAGAGACAGACAAAAACCAGAAATATTGTTCTTTTCTGAGTCAAGTCGACCTTGACCTCTTTGTAGGGGTGCAATTGTACCCCAAAATGTTGACCTCAACCTAAACTGCTCCAACAGAAATTCTTTTCGCGGATCCTAAAAGTTGGCCGAAAAGGGTATCCAAATTTGTTCTTAAATTCATTGTCTTGTACCTGTACCTGTAAGAAAAATGGTTTTGTTTTTTGGGGGAGGGGTTTTCCTTGGTCAAACCCCAGTTAATTAACCTTAAAGTATAATTGAAATTATAGTAATAAACAAAGCAAATAGAACAATTCACCTTGCTTATGTTGAAACCCTTGTGGAGGATTCAAATCCTTGGATCCACAAGTATGAATGCACTAAATGAATGTAGAATGTAGAATGTATAAGGTAGGATGTCTCAAATCAATTGCTTTAGATATTCAACACAAATATTGAATGGATCTTTGAACAGAAAGATGCTTGCATGGATGTGGATGGAGAAATCTTCAACAAGAGGGCTACATAGAGCTTGAATCCTTCAATGGCTACCAATGGATCTCCTTGATGAATTGAATTCTTGAATGTTCTTGAATGCTTGAATTCTTGAGAGTAGATGATTGTTTCAATAGATCATGCATAGAGTTTGGATGGATGAAATTGCTTCGTGCATCTTAGGTTCTTCAAGTCTTGCTTCCTAGCTTGTCTTGTCTTATAGAAAATGAGAGGAGAAAGGATTCCTTATATACAAGTCTAGGGCACAATCTTCTAGAGAGGCCGATATAGGAGAATTAAATTCCAATTAGTCTCATACCCCTAGAAGTGGACCTATATTAAATATAATTTTAAGATTCATTACTTTGGAAACTGAAATAGCCAACCTGAAAGCGGGAATTATATATTTCTAAACCCCGACATCTGGAAACCTTGGGATCCTTAAATTTGGACCCTGGGTCAAGGTCGAGGTTGACCTTGACCTAGATTAGGGTCGAGGTTGACCTTGACCCTGAAGTCAATAATCTCAGAATCAAAGAGCAGGGTGCTAGAAATAGGTTGGAGAGAAGTGGAAAATAGGGCAGAATAGAGGAAAAGCCACATCCAAGTCAAAGACCCATTCAAGGCATTAGACATGACCCCAAACCACTTACTAGGAGGGCTAAACCAGTCCAAAATGGAAGTGCTTCCATTTTCCAATGATACATTTATCCCCCACTTTAGCAAGAGAGGGGTGGCTGGCTCGCCCAGTAAGATGTGTGTATCTCACTATGAACTAGGAAAAGGATAGGATGGCCCATCAAGAAAGCACTTGATAGTCACCCCATAAAGTTGTGCACCTTCTAGAGGCTTTGTGCATGTATGTAGTGCATCTTTTGATAGCTTTTATGAAGTACCCATGGATCCATATGGAATACATTTGTAAAATGTGTATCTCTTCAGGATTTAGCAACTTATGTGTGTTACCTTCTGAGGATTTAGCATGCTGAAAAAGAAAAGGTTATAAAAAAAATGCATAATATAGAATGAGGGAGGCCATATATATGCCCCCCTCCTTAAGATGGAAAAATACATACTATTTTGTCATGTTAAGGAAAGAAAAGAACAAGGATAAATCCTTCTTCAACAACAACAAGAAAATATCCATAGACAACATCCAATCCAAGCCAAGAAGGTCACAACTCCTATGAGTCCATGGAAGGGACAAATGCAAAGAGATATCATGCAAGAAGTGAAAAAGTAACCCTTGGGAGGGATAGCACACTATTCAGTTCCAAGGTGAGATATTTATCAACCATGGAAACCCATTGTAAAACAAAAAAATTGCTTATGATCAAGGACATGGATCCTCAATGCAAACCAAAATTTTCATGTATGATTGGATATCACATAATAGATAGATACTGCTTAACCAAGGGAAAAGTGGATCCTAGAAACACAGAAAAGAAGGAGATGGTATCCTTTCCCCTAAACTGTAGGAACAAGGATGAAAGGGGACCTATTATATCACTCACAACACTATGCAAGACAACGAGCCCCCAAGGATTAGGCTAAAATTGTTTACATAATGTGGAGCTCCATAATAGGAACATAAATTTTATTTAGAGAAAATAGGATTGAAATACAACTCATTTCCACATGATATATAAATAACTTTACTATCAATGAGCTGCCTAATCTTATAATGTAAAGCTTTACATTCATTACTAGAGTGATCATGAAATCTATGATACAAACAAAAAGGAAGAGGCTTCAAGTGTGGACTATGTTTCTTTTTGCGTTTAGGTCTAGTAATCATCTTAGCACGAAGGAGTTTAGGCAAAAGAACTTCTTGGTCAAATTCCTTCATAGGGTCATCATGTTTTGAAGTGTTATTTGAGATGTTGGTAACATTGATGTGTTGTTGAGGATTAAATCCCAATCCATAATAATGCTCATGCCCCCATTCTATAAGGGCATTTGAATTCCCTGTTTATGCTTACCACATCCTTGACCATGGAATCCTTGTTTAACTAGTAAATAATAACCAGGACCATGACAAGAAGCCATATCAGAAGGAGTCAATGGAACTTCAGTAGTCAGTATGTCATCATTAGTAGGTTTGACAGATTCATAGTGGGTAGAAGGAGCGACAAAGTTATTATGAAGGGCATTAGAAGTAGAAGCAAAATATCATTGTTCAAACTCTCTTTGTTGCTTCATAAAATCAAGATTAGAAACCTTATACTCTCCAATAAAGGTAGGATTAAAATTGAAGGTTCCCTAATAATCTCCAGGAAGAGCATTAGAGGAAGAAAGATTACTATTAGGAATAGGAGTATTGTGGGTTTGAATATTCAAACAAGGATTCGGTGCATCATCCTCATGAAGTGTATATATCATTTTGTTGTGAATAAACTTGACTTTACAGTGAAGGGTGGAAGGAACAACATGCATCTCATGCAACCAAGGTCTACCCAAAAGGAGGTTATAATTAAGAGGTCCAGGCATAACATGAAAATGAGTATTTAGGATGACCAAACCTACTTTGATAGGTAAGGTAATGATGCCCAAAGTTTTCTTGTCAATGTTATCAAAGCCACGTATAGGAACATTGCCAGGTTGAATAGTTGAAAGATCAGCTTTAATCACTTTGAGCATGTCCATGCTAAAAATATTAAGCCCAGATCCATTACCAATCAAGGTCCTATGAATGATACTCTTATTGATAGTAACAGCAACCATAAGAGCATCATATTGATTATGTACTTCTTTAGAAGGTAAATCCTTTTGAGTAAATACAATGTCAGGAGGACCCGGGGTAGCATGCATGCACTGTAAGAAGGCATTGATGTTCTCTTGACTAGGAGGTGGAGTGGGAAGAGTTGCTAGAGATTTTTGCAAGTCTTTATGGTAGGTACGTGAATTTTGAAGAAGCTCCCATAAATAAATCTTGGCAAGGGTACTGCACAATTGGTTTTTCAAATCATACTCCTTGCTAGGAAGATGGGGTGGAGGAGGAAGAATGGGTTGAGAAGGTGGTAAAGAAGTAGGAACCACCAGATTAGGTTGAGGGTTATTCCTTCTATGATAGGCATGTGAAACAGAATCTGTGTTATCAAAAGGTCGACCTTGACCTCTTTGCGGGGGTGCAATTATACCCAAAAATGTCGACCTCAACCTGCACTGCTCTGATGAAAATTATGTTCGTGGATCCCAAAAGTTGGTCAAAAAGGGTATCCAAATCTATTCTTAAATTTTTTGTCTTGTACCTGTACCTACAAAAAAATGGTTTTGTTTATTGGGGGGAGGGGTTTTCCTTGGTCAAACCCCAGTTTTGGAATTAACCTTAAAGTATAATTGAAATTACAGTAATAAACAAAGAAAATAGAACAATTCACCTTGCTTATGTTCAAACCCTTGTGGAGGATTCGAATCCTTGGATCCACAAGTATGAATGCACAAAATGAATGTAGAATGTATAATGTAAGATGTCTCAAATCAATTGTTTTTAGATCTTCAACACCAATCTTGAATGGATCTTGGAATATGAAGAGGCTTGCATGGATGTGGATGGAGAAATCTTCAACAAGAGGGCTACATAGAGCTTGAATCCTTTAGTGGCTACCAATGGATCTCCTTGATGAATTGAATGCTTGTCGAATGTGCTTGAATGCTTGAATTCTTGAGAGTAGATGATTGCTTCAATAGATCATACATAGAGTTTGGATGGATGAAATTGCTTCTTGCATCTTAGGTTCTTCAAGTCTTGCTTCTTAGTTTGTCTTGTCTTAGAGAAAATGAGAGGAGAAAGGATTCCTTATATACAAGTCTATGGAACAATCTTCTAGAGAGGCTAATATAGGAGAATTAAGTTCCAATTAGTCTCATACCCCTAGAAGTGGACCTATATTAAATATAATTTTAAGATTCGTTACTTCAGAGACCGAAATAGCCGACCCAGAAGCGGGAATTAAATCTTTCCAAACCCTGACATCTAGAAACCTTGGGATCCTAAAATTTGGACCCTGGGTCAAGGTCGAGGTTGACCTTGACCTAGGTCAGGGTTGAGGTCGACCTTGACCCTAAATTTAGGAATCTCAGAATCATAGAGCAGGGTGCCAGAAATAGGCTGGAGAGAAGTGGAAAATAGGGCAGAACAGGGGAAAAGCCAGATACAAGAAAAAGACCCATTCAAGGCATTTGACATGACCCCAAACCACTTACTCGGAAGGCTAAACCAATCCAAAATGGAAGTGCTTCCATTTTCCAACAATACAGAAGTTTATCGATCATGGATTTGTAGGTAGTCTTATTTACCTCCTTTGAGTCATCATCCTTAGACAACTTATGTCTAGTAGACATAAGTGCCCCAACTGGTCTGGAATCTTCCATTCCTAATTTTTGTAGTATCTCTTTGATGTATTTAGACTGAGTAATGTAGATAACATCCTTCATCTTATGAACTTGTAAACCAACAAAGAATTTGATTTCTCCAAACATAGACATCTCAAATTCCTTACTAATAGCTTCAGAGAATGCTTTGCATAAATCATCATATCCAGTGAATAGTATATCATCAAATAATATCTCTGCTAGTAGTATCTTGTTTTGAGGTCCTTCTTTGATATACAAGCTACTATTGTCATTAGTTCTCTGAAATCCAATACTTACTAGGTAACCATGCAATCTTTCATACCAGGCTCTAGGGGCTTGTTTCAGTCCATAAAAGGCTTTGTGCAATTTGCAAACCGTATTCCTTTTGTTAGGATCAACAAAACCCTCAAGTTTCTCAATATACACTTCCTCTTCAAGAATTCCATTCAAGAATGCATATTTTACATCCATTTTGTATACCTTGAATCCTTTATGTGTTGCATATGCCAGAAGAGTTTTGACTCCTTCAAGTCTAGCAACAGGAGCAAAATTTTCTCCATAATCAACACCCTCTTCTTGAGCATATCCTTTACACACTAATCTTGCCTTGTTTCTAGAAACTTCACCTTTTTCATTCATCTTTTTTCTGAAAATCCACTTAGTACCAATCACATTCTTGTCTTTTGGTCTAGGAACAAGAGTCCAGGTTTTGTTCTTTTCTATCTGCTCAATCTCTTCATTCATGGTTTTTATCCATCTTTCATCATTCAATGCATCTTTAATGGTTCTAGGTTTAATTTCATTAAGAAAACATGTACATTTGAGTTTGTTCCTTGTCATTGTACCTTCTGTCTGATCTCCAATTATTTTCTTAGGTGCATGATGTCTTCTGACATATTTGGCAAGTATAGGCTCCTTCCTCTTTGATTCTGGGATTGCTCCACTTTGTTCACCATGTTCAAACATTATGTTCTGCTCTTCCAACTGATACTCGAGTTCCACTGTCTAATACTGGGGTGCCTCTATCTGAGACTCAGGTGCTACTGTCTGAGACTCAGGTGCCTCTATTTGCTACTTGGTTCCCTCTGTCTGAGACTCAGTTTCTTCTGTCTGAGACTTGGTTCCCTCTATCTGTAACTTGGTTTCAATAGTTAGCAGCTCGGGTTGCATAGGTTGCAACAAGGTTTGTGTTGATGAATTCAGTGGTTGACATGGTTTTTGTCCAATCACCATTGCCTATGTCTTAGGTATAGTATCAGGTTCATAATACACAAAGTTCCTGTATTTCTCAGGCTCTTTACTACTCTGTTCTTCACTTCTCTCTGCAAACTCATCAATCCTTACATGTACACATTCTACGACTTTATGAGTAGCAAGATTCAAACACTTATATGCTTTGATTTTATAGGAGTATCCTAGGAATATACCTTCATCACCTTTTATGTCAAATTTTCCATTTATTGCTTCCTTCAAGATGTAACATTTACTTCCAAATACTTTGAAATAATGAACATTGGGTTTATAGCCATACCATAACTCAAAAGGTGTCTGCTCAATACCTTTCTTCAGTTGAACTCTGTTCAAGGTGTGTACTACAGTGCGAATAGCTTCCTTCCATTATTTGGTTGCAACATTCTTTTCAATCATCAAGGTTCTTGCACAATCCATAATGGATATGTTTCTTCTTTCTTCTATCCCATTTTGTTGAGGTGTACCTAGGGTAGATACTTGTCTCTTGATTCCTCTTTCATTGCAGAATTCATTGAACTCATTAGAAATGAATTCACCTCCTCTATCAGATCTTAGGTATTTAAGTTTCTTTCCTATTTCCTTCTCAACTCTGGCAAGGTACCACTTGAACTTCTAAAAATCTTTTGATTTTTCTTTGAGAAACATAACAGTCATCATTCTAGAATGGTCATCAAAAAATAGAATGAAATAATTCACTCCTATGTAACTTGTTGTTCTAATTGGTCCACACAAATCAGTATGCACTAACTCCAAGACTTCTTTAGTATTTTAATTCTTGCTCTTGAAACTAGTTTTGCCCATCTTCCCAATTTGACATTGTTTTCATATTTCCAATTCATGTTTCTTCAAAATAGGAATACCTCTTAATATTTTGTTCTTTCTTATGTTGACCAGGTTATCAAAATTCACATGACACAATATTTTATGCCATAACCATCTTTCTTCTATTTTTGCAATAAAATATGAAATTTCAGTGAGATCAAGATAGACTAGATTACCTTTTATTTGCTTGCCAATTCCAACAAGGTTTCCCTTACGATCCAGGAGCTTGGCCTTACCATTCATGAATTCTACCTTGAAACCAATGTTATTCAGTTGTGCTACACTTAGTAGATTATGCCTTAGTCCTTCAACCCTATAAGCATTATCACATTTGATTCCTTCAGTTAGAGCAATATAACCTTTACCTTTCACATAGCAAGGTTCATCATTCCCAAAGCTGACACTCCCACCATCATAGTGCTCAAGATGTTCAAATTTAGTTTAATCACCATTCATGTGGTGAGAACAACCACTATCAATTATCCAAGTGTCATTTTTGCTAATATGAGAGAAAAGTGCAGTCTTTTCATTTTCTTCATTATCTAACTCATCCTTAATAGCAATCTAAACCATTACCTCTTCATCTTCATCACTATCAGAATCTTTAGCAATATAGCAAGATTTCTTACCTTTGTCCTTGTAGCTTTTGTAACTTTTGAAATCTTTCTTGCCTTTGTACTTGTTGAACTTTCTCTCACCTTTATCTTCCTTGTTTGGACACTTAGCAGCAATGTGACCAACCTCATCACATGAAAATAAAATCAATGGTATTCTTCCTTTGTACTGTCCTTTTCCTTTGTAATCTCTCTTTGCAAGTAGTGCTTCAATCTTTCTAGATCTTCATCATCAGATTCATCATCACTATCATGGTCAATATGCTTTCCTTTTGATTTTCTATCCATCTTACCAAGGTTTAATTTAGCTTTGAATGCAGACTCCAAATTTCTAGGATTAGGAGAGTAATTGTCAAAATTGTCCAACTCAAAAGTTGTAAGCCTTCCAACCAATGCATTTAGAGTTATATTATTACTGTACCTCATCACTTGAATAGCTGAAACTCTAATTGCATAGATAGGAAGTAAATTTCTCAATACCTTACTAACCACTATTTTGTCTAATGATCTATAACTGATTGAATGTTTGAAGATGTTAAGTTGATGATCACAAAGACACTAAAAGTTAATGCAAAACATTAAATCAATTAATGTATTGTATTGTCATTGATGTCAACTTGATATAATTTGTATAGCCATGGACATATTTCTAAAGACTTTAAAGAACCAATGAATCAAAGGCTATGCTATCAGTAATGCATAAAAGTTAAGTATTCACAAAGTGACTATATACACCAACAGAGTGCACACCGACATATAGAGTAAACCAACGAGAGAAAAGTCACAGTGTTACCTGACGAGCAAAAGCACAACATTACCGATGAGAAAATTCATAGTGTTACCCGACGAGAAAAAGCACAGTGTAACCCGATGGACAGATTTACAGTGTTTCCTGACGGATAGACAACAGGATGGAGATCCCTCAGACAACTGAAGTCTCACCGATAGAACAGTCAGTTGTCACTGATGACTAACTAAAGTATTGACCAACAGAACAAAGAGTTCAGAAATGACAAAAGGATTAGTTGTCAAGAGCTAAATATAGACTTAACTGGTAGTTATCATTGTTTTAATTGACAAGATAAAGCCAGAGATAAGTAAAGGATTTAAAACTATTTTGTCCAGTTGGCAAGAAGATCTCTATGAGATAAAATAGGAGTTTTGCTTTAAATCTAATTGGAAATAATTTTGGATCATGCCAAGATCAAGAAAGCCAAGAAACGGTGAAATCATGTCTATATAAGAGACAAGCTAACTCAATGTTAATTAGGGGAGTGACAAGAGAATAGATGCTGAAGAGATTCTGAAGGAGAAGAAAATCTTCATTCAGACTTGATCAATCAAGCTGAGGAAAGAGATAAATTATGTAGACACCGACGAATGGTAATACAACATCACAAATGAAAATAGTGTGGAGCAAAGGTATTGAATTGATAACATTGATCAGAAAGGTAATACACTTACAATAGATCTAAAAATCTACAATTCTAGTTGTATATGTGAACAGATCAATTTATTGTTTCAAATTTAACCATTGAAGCGTCAAGTCTCTTAACCGAGCAGGACTTAAAAGTCTTTTCTAATTGAGATACATCCCAAGGAGTATCAAAAAGTTTGATCATAAAAAGTAGCATTGGATATGCCCGATACCTATTGACAGGCCAAGTGAGTGTTTGATCAAGGATTGTAGCATTAGATGACAGATACTAAGTGACAAACTATTTATTTAAATGCTCTAACAAGGTCACACCTAACAATGTGTTTGTAACCTTTAATAGGGTTGGATCTTGACTGAGCTCACTTCAGAAGAGAAAAAATTTGGGTTACCGGTCGCAGTGGTTTTTCCCTTAATAGGGTTTCCATGTTAAAAATCCATGTGTCAATGTGTTTATGAGTCATTAATTTATTGTTTTGAATTTCACATAAGTAAATCTGGATTGATCGGTATACACTAGTTATTTGTTATATTTTGGTAAATTAACAAACTGTTTATCGGTAAACATACGGTAGAAGGTTTTACAAAGCATTTCGACAAGTAGAAATTTGATATAAGTATTTGGAGGCATTCATCTTATAGGACTAAAGATAAATAGAGGTATAATTTTGTGGTACTAAGTTTTAAGGGTTGATTATTGGAATATTTTTGAGGCCACTCATTCACCCNCCCCCCCCCCCCCCCCCCCCCCCCCCCCCTCTCAGTTATTACTAACATTGTCTTCAATTATTCCACCGTCAGCTCTGATGGCACTGACACTTTTTGTTGATTCTTTCAGTATATTTTGTAATGTGTTCTCCTTCTTTCATTTTCATCTGATCAAACTAACCTCTGAGACTTTCTGCTTTGGCTATCTTTATATTGTCATCTCCTCCATGAATATCATGCAGTTTCTTCCACATATCATAGGCAGTAGGGCAATCCTTGACTTCATCAAATCCTGAATAGCTGAGTGAAGAATCTATATCAATCATCATTATGTTATGATTCTTCATGTCCACCATCAGATCCACAAACATGGGTCTCAGTGGTTCCACATACTTGTGATCCAAGAATTGTAAACGAATATCTCCAATAGTAGATAGATGTAGCCTCATCAAATATTTCCATCCAGCGAAGTTGTCTTTGTTAAGCTTGGGGATCTCCCTTATGTAAGACATCTCTGATCTTTGGCTTAGGCCTTGAAACCTTCCCTGAAAGCACCAAATGCTCTGATAATAATTGTTGGAAATGAGTTGAGTAACTGAGAGAGGAGGGGTGAATCAAATACTCCAAAAAAAATTCCAAGTCCCTTAGATGTCTTAAATAAACTTATCATTGTTACTCAGTTAACAAAGATATTCAATTGTTACTCGGTTAACAAAGCTATCTTAAGATATTAACTGTGATTATCCTTTAGTGGTTAAGTGCAGAAACATAAATCATAAAGCAAATAACATGTACATAGATGACACCAAGATTTAACATGGAAACCCAATTTGGGAAAACCACCAATTGCAACTAGTTATTGTTTTCACTCTTCTAAAGTGAGCCCTATTAGGAGCCAACCCTATTAAAGGTTACAAAACACACTGTTAGGTGTGACCCTGTTAGAGGATTTAATCACCATGTAAGGAGTGGCCTTGGTAGAGGTCTTCAAACACTTCAATGTAGAAATGCCACCTTGTGAGAGGATTTACAAAAGACTATTAAGTCTACTCTATAGAGAGATTTGGATCACTGCTACAATTGTTAGAGAGTAACAATGGATTGACCTATTTTAAGAAGCAGCTGTCTTTGCTGATTCAGATCTCTTCTTTGGCTTTAAACTGAATCCTCACTGATCAAATATTCTTATGCGGCTCAGTCTAGATATTTTGTCCTTAATCAAAATTCCCTCTAATTTTGCCTTCACTCTTCATGTCAAAAACTCACACATTCAATCCAAACTTGACCTTGTATATATATGATAAGCCTTGTCAAGTCGGCTTAAATATCCTTCCAAATAAATAATAAAACTTAAGTCTGTCGGCTACATATAACCAATTAAACATAAAGTGTAAACTAGTGTTAGTCGGCTGGCACTAAATATCTAACTCGGTTAACACTGTAATCCTTCAATGCCTGGTTGTTACTATAATGCCCGAGTGAACTCGGTTAGAACTGAAAATCACTTTGGTCTTCTTCAATGCCTGGGAGAGCTTGGAATACACTGACTGTGTTTGTTTAGGTAAGGACATTTTTGTAACATCACTACATTTGTGTATACATCAATGAAAATACACAATTGAATAATTGTCATTAACAATTTTGTACCCTCTTGTTCAACCCATAACTTTCAAGACATAAAGTTGACAAGTTACAGAACTTAGATCTGAAGCTATAGCCAGTTTTGGGACCCTGACAGTCAGTGGACAACAGTTAAACAACAAGATCTCTATTATTTCCCAAGTGCACTTTTATTTTCTAGTTTACATTCATTTTCACTTTTCAAGTAAAACCCTCTTTAAGGAAAGGCAACTTGTCCCAAAGAGTGCTTGAATCCATATTTGAGCCTGTTGGAGCAATGTCCTTCCTAATGAACAATAGCACTTGAAAAGGGGACGTGATTTAGCCTCTATTTGATTGCATGTCCCCTTTTCTTATTGTTCTATCACAATGGATTTTTGCACAATTTTCACTAGTTTGATTCTCATAATCCACCTCCATAATGTTAAAAGAAAATAAAAAAATCAATGAAAATATATTGAATTATGTTGATATGTGTTTTTATAGTTGTACCATTTTGTGTGTGGAGAATAACCAAAGCCAATAAACATGTGAATTTCAAAGTAGAAATGTTTGCACCAACTAAATCTCTTGTTCCTTCCATATATATATTTATTAAGAAATATACAAATCTTAGTACTCATTTTATAACACCTTAGGTCCCATTTGGTAATGGGAATTAGGCTGAAATTAGCATTGACAAATGTTGAATTAATCAAATCCGCAATTTGGTAGGGACAATCGGAATTGGAATCGACCATTTCTAATGCCCATTTTCAGGATTTATATCTTCCACTTGAAAAGGTGGAATTGGATTAAAAATTCCAATTCTACTTTTTTCAAGTCCAAATTTAATAAAGTTTTCAGGTCCGTAGGTGACCAAGTTATTTTGCAAACAAATTTGAATAAGATTTTAGGTTCATATTCCCGTTCAAAGACATTGCAAGGAAGCCATTGTTATTGCAAGGAAGTCATTGTGGGCAAAGAACTAGTTCAAAAGGAAGCCATTGCAATCCCAAATCTCACCCATCGCATTCTAAAACGTTGTAGACATAATTTTCTGTAGAGTGCTTATGCGTGGGAAGATATTTTGGAATGAGATAGGTTGGAAGAGATTGCATTTGGAAGGAGATAGTGGTCTGCACACTCATTTGTGGGTAAATATTTGAATAGAGGTTATATTGCAAAGATGTTATTGATATATTATGTTTGAACTTAAATTCTAAGAACAAGAACTCAATAATACCTAGGGCGTACTGCGAGATTCCATATTTTATAAAAGGTATGGTTTAGTGCACACTCCTGAACTTTGAACAACCGAACTTTGAAACCATAGAGAAAATGGAAATTAGGGCATGATGGGGGTTTTAAAATTAATTTAGAGCATAAAATTGATTGAGCATGCACGAGTGAAGTATAAATTCATGCAATTTGAAACTGAGGTGAAGTCACGAAGGGAATAAATGGTTAGGCACTTTAATGATCTCAGAAACTACTAAGAAGAAGAAATTGTTTTTTAAGGATTAAAATGTCTCGAGTGAACAAAAGGTCAATGGTACTCTTTTTAAAACTATAAAACTGGTGAAGACAGCTAATGGTTATAGATAACCCAATTGAAAATCAAGGGCATGTTATTTGATACTAGGAAATTTCTTAGCCCCGTTATAACACTCTGGACAAACTTCTATCTTCCCTATTCACATCCACAATTCACAACCCTTCGTTACTTCATATTGCATCATTTTCTGGTTTATTAGGGTTGTGCAGAAGAGTCTCGTATGTGCTAGGTGATTAAACATCATTGTTACTATATTGAGCTTGTATTTTCTATCCTTATTTAGTCCCAGGTGAAGGTGAGATAAGCCTCCGACTAATCTTTTCCATTCATTTTTGTTCGAAGAATTCTCACCTCCATTTGTATATGATAACAAAATATAAAATGCCTATCTTTCTAAGCATCAATGGTGATTTGGGCATTATACAATAACATAGAATGATTCCAATCATGAATAGTATACAATCATCGGCCAGTAGATAGTAATATCAACATATGTGAACTATCAGAACTTTTATCTTGTTGGGCTTATGATCTTCATCACTTGGTACTCCTTGGTGTATTCCATTTAAATTCACTTCCATTTGTAAATGATGACAAAATTATAAATACCTATCTTTCTAATAATCAATGGTGATTTGGGCATAGCAGGCATTAAATTCTCTGTAGTTATGATACTTGGAAGGTCTGCCGAAATCACCATTGATGATTACAAAGATAGGTTGAAGAATTTTCAGCTTCATTTGTATATGATAACAAAATTATAAAATACCTATCTTTCTAAGCATCAATGGTGATTTGGGCATTAGACAGTAATATAGAATGATGCCAATTATGAATAGTATATAATCATCGGCCAGTAGACAGTAATATCAACATATGTGAACTATCAGAACTTTTATCTTGCTGGGTTTATGATCTTTATCACTTGGTACTCCTTGGTGTATTCCATTTAAATTCAAGAGGTATAAACATATAACATGGAATACAATGATGCCAATGACCAATATAACTTTGTCTAAAAACCTAATGTGACAGGTCTAACCAATGTTAAAATTTTGATCAAATTTGAGTGTTAGACAAGTTTTATTACATGGAACATAATCATGTTGTTGCATTTGTTATGTTCTCTTTCTCTCTTGTTGCCCATTAGTGTCTCTTTCATCTTTGAAATCCTCTTCTCTATCCACAGTTCAGGTCATCGATAGATTTTAGTGACAATATAAACATTCAAGGATGCATAGTTAGGAAGAACATGGTCACTCCTCTTCTCACAGTTGAACTTGCTTTCCTTGCGGTAGCCAAAGCAGTTTCTGCACAAGAAGCGAGAAGACAAATGTGTAAATGAAAAAGAGATGAAATTCCTTTTTATAAACGCATTATTCATTCCAATGAGGTGGATAGTCATGAACAAATTTGCATTATTAGAGGAGCCTTCTTTCATCTAGCCAATATTCTAAGGCAAAAAGGAAGCAAGACATATACGATAAACATAATGTTAGAAGAACGACTAGTGATGTTCCTCCATACCCTTGGCCACAATCTCAGGAATCGTAAGATTGCCCATAACTTTGGGAATTCATGAGAGATAGTAAGTTGGTACTTCCACAAGGTCTTGATGATTGTCTTAGAACTCCATGAGAAATATTTTATACCATCTGGTCCAAACACTCCTCTAGAAATTAGTGAGAGGGACCGTTTCGATCCGTACTTCAAGGTAAATCTCATATCGGTACAAATTTCTTATATGATTGTTCATCCTTATCCTATTATTGTTTGAGTGTACATTTGATTATCGTTTCATTTTCTATAGGATTGTGTTAGATAAATTGATAGAACCCATATACCAGTCACTGTCTATGTTGACATATAGGGTAAATATCCTGATAGAAAAGGAAACTTCTTGTAAAATGTTATGGGTGTCTTTTCATTTGATTATAAGTTTCAATATTGCCTTGCTGGTTGGGAAGCATCTGCTATAGAGAGTTGTGTTCTAGCTTCATCTCTCTCAAGATCAGATCTAGTGGTAGTTCTTCTCGGTAAGCCAAATCACACTATATTATAGTGAATAATACATTAACTATTTCACATTTTAACAATATACTTTTTTTATGTAGGAAAATATTATCTCATCGATGCTGGATATCCAAATGTACCAGGATTTCTCACTCCTTATCGGTGTACATGTTACCACCTTAAGGACTTTTCAAGAGCAAACCGGATAAACACTCCATAAAATTTGTTTAACCACCAACACTCCTCACTTAGAAATGCAATAGAGCTTACATTTGGGATTTTAAAGTACCATTTTCCTATCTTGAGGCATGCAACGTCTTATCCAATCATGACACAAGCACATATTGTTTTACCATGTTGTATAATACACAACTTCATTATGATAGAGGACAGTGTTTCATCTGATGTTGCTATTGAAGAGGAAGATGATTGGGATGGGATAAATGTACTAGTTCTTGAGACATATGGGTTGAGTTAGAATGATAGAGATGATTGGGGAAAGTTTCAAGATGATATAGCAAGTAGGATGCGAGAAAACTACAAATCTCAAGATTAGTTGTAGTTTTATGGGATGTATCTTTGTTGTGTCAATGTGTTTTATTTGATTACACTGATGTAAGCAGATACAATGATATACGTATTAAAATAATTCTGATATAATGATTACAGTGATGTATGTAGATACGATGATATACATGATAGTTTCCTTGTTCCTTTTTTTGTATCTTCATTCGTAGTTGATTATTGTCGATACCTCTTGAATTTGTTAGCTTTGTCACATTAGGAAACCATTCAAAGTTTAGAAAATTGAAATTTAAATTTAACTCTCTTTAAATTTATATGGAATGCAGCAAGGAGTACCAAATGATGAAGATCATAAGCCCACAATACAATAGAAAATTTGTTGAAACAAATTAATTTTGATGATACTCCTTGTTCTTTTCCATTTAAATTTAAAGAGGTTTAACTTTAAATTTTGATCCTATGATTTCTTTGAATTTCAATTGTTTATACCTACTTTTTGCTTGGCATTATTCTATTACATGTAGTATATCTATACCTCTTGAATTTACTTTATGAACAACAAGTGTAGGCGATGTCGTACACAAAACTCATGATGAGCATCGATGATAGCGTTCATGTGAGCCATATATCTTCTTCTCTTCTTTGAAGAAGGTTATATGGAAATGAGAAATGGAACGTAAGTTTCTAGACTTGCTCCATAAGCAAGTTCAGCTCAGAAGAAAAGGTGAAGGGGGATTCAAAATAGAAGTGTGGACTACCATTGAGAGGAGGTTCAATGGGGATATGAATCTCAGTCTGTCAAAGGAAAATTTCAAGAAAAAGTTGAAAACATGGAAGCAAGGTTATAGGGTTATGAAAGAGTTGAGAAATATGAGTGGTTTTGCATGGAATGAGACTACTCAATGCATGGATACTAATGAGAGGGTTTGGGAGGAGCTGTTGAAGCTAGCATGGTCTATCTAAACTTTTTATTTAAGTAATATTGGCTTTTTATTAAGTTACTATTGAAAGACAAAAAACTTAATTCATTCATTATTCCTACTTGCAGATAAAAGAATTAAAAAATGTTAAAGTGTATAAGAGGAAGCCCTTCCATTACTTCAATGACAACCTTCATTGTGGGTAATGACATAGTTGAAGGTACCGCAGCTACTGTATGTGGTAAATTTGGCTTTGTTAATCAACCACACACTTCAACATAGTCCTTCTTCATCAGATACACACAAGACTAAATATGAGATTATTCATCCTGTCTGCCTGCATGATTCGACCTATTGCCTTCTATCCAGACGGGGTTTTTGAAATTGCTCTCAAAATGAGAGTCTCACAACCATAGACCAATCTAGGAACGAAGGATTTTTCTCCATAAATGCAATGCAATGCACAGTTATTCTAAGAATTGAAAAGATGTAAAATAATCTAAGACATGATTTCAAATGCAATTATTCTAGAAATTGAAACTAGTCTATTGCAAAATGAAGTTATTCTATATGAGATAATCAAGAAACATGGCAATAATTCAGTATTCTA